>ONZH01022707.1:0-13575 GCA_900303285.1 Rhinella marina
AACATTAGCACCCTGGCCACGCTTCACTTTCTGACCACAGATTCTACATATAGCCATGTTCACCTCCTCAGGCGTCTTAACAAAAAATTTTCACACCGCCGAGTAGGCGATTTTACCACCAACACTCCGCACTGACGGAGTAGTACCTCCGCTGCCTGGCTGAGCTGCTGCGCCGCTCTTTTCAAGGCAGTAAAGCACCTGCGAAGAGTGTGGTCTACCCCGTGCCCGTTTGGCTCCCGACCTCGCACTGCTGCCTCTACGCTGACTCCCACCCACACTACCGACTTGCTGGCTGCACCGCTGCCTCACGCGCAAGCTGTCAGTCTCGTCTGCAGATGATGATAAGGATGATGAAGCCCTTGCTTCACCCGGCTCCCAAGTGCGATCGCCTACATCATCGTCAACTACAGTTTGCACGTCGCTAATGTCCTCCTCAACTGTCTCTGTTTACAAAGCCTTACCGCTCTCAACATCACCTCCCACTACACTCTCCTCATCAGTCTTCAAGTAGTTCGTCCTCGCTGTATAGTGGCTCAGAGCCCACAGCATATAGTACTTCTCTGGCTGAGGGAACCGAAAAGGACAGAGGCAGGTTTAGGACAGGTGAGGGCAGTGGAGGTGCTCCAGGCCCATGCCAACTAAGGGTTGTATCTGACGAACCCACCGACTCTTGGCTGGGGGTGTCTGATGTCATCTGGGAGGAATTGGATGACCGAGTCTACCATTCAAGAACCGCTAGGTTGGTGGTCAATACACAACCGCTAGATGACACCGGTAGCTCTGGCCTCGCAAAGTGACCCCTAATGCCACGTCCCCTTCCTCTGCTGCGACTTGTGCCTATTCCAGAATCATTTGTGCCACTGGCCCTTCCCTGTGAAGGGCCTGTCACCGCTCTGTCGGACATACTGATTGATTACAAATTTAAAATAAAAGGAAATTAAAAATCCAACAAAAAAAAATTTACTTTGCTCACTACCTCGCACAACGACCTAACTATTTATTTGAGAAATATCGTCACTCACAGAGTGGGTTAACAATGGGTTGCTGAACTGCAGTACAATGGGTTACTGCACAGAACTACACACTATATGACAATTTTCTTTTTCTATGGCAAATGAGGCCACAAATACTTATTTAAAAGTAACACTGACAACCCCACAAACTCAGATTCACTATTTTTTTTTTTTATGATATTCACTGACTACCTTACAGCAATATCACGCTTTTCTGCTTGGATGGCGAATGAGGCTTAAAATACTTATTTAAAAGTAACCACCCCAAAAACTGAGATATAGACATATATTTTTTAAATGATATTCACTGACTACCTTACAACAATGTCACGCTTTTCTGCTTGGATGGCAAATGAGGCCTAAAATACTTATTTAAAATGAACACTGACACCCCACAAACTCAGAATCACTATTTTTTTAATGATATTCACTGACAACCTTACAGCAATATCACGCTTTTCTGCTTGGATGGTGAATGAAGCCTAAAATACTGATTTGAAACTAAACACCCCACAAACTGAGATATATATATATATTTTTTTTTTTAAATGATATTCACTTACTACCTTACAGCAATACCACGCTTTTCTGCTTGGATGGCGAATGAGGCCTAAAATACTTATTTGAAACTAAACACCCCACAAACTGAGATATATATATATATTTTTTTTTAAATGATATTCACTTACTACCTTACAGCAATACCACGCTTTTCTGCTTGGATGGCGAATGAGGCCTAAAATACTTATTTGAAACTAAACACCCCACAAACTGAGATATATATTTTTTAAATTGATATTCACTGACTACCTTACAGCAATATCACGCTTTTCTGCTTGGATGGCGAATGAGGACTAAAATACTTATTTAAAATGAACACTGACACCCCACAAACTCAGAATCACTATTTTTTTAATGATATTCACTGACAACCTTACAGCAATATCACGCTTTTCTGCTTGGATGGTGAATGAAGCCTAAAATACTGATTTGAAACTAAACACCCCACAAACTGAGATATATATATATATTTTTTTTTAAAATGATATTCACTTACTACCTTACAGCAATACCACGCTTTTCTGCTTGGATGGCGAATGAGGCCTAAAATACTTATTTGAAACTAAACACCCCACAAACTGAGATATATATATATATTTTTTTTTTAAATGATATTCACTTACTACCTTACAGCAATACCACGCTTTTCTGCTTGGATGGCGAATGAGGCCTAAAATACTTATTTGAAACTAAACACCCCACAAACTGAGATATATATATATATTTTTTTAAATGATATTCACTTACTACCTTACAGCAATACCACGCTTTTCTGCTTGGATGGCGAATGAGGCCTAAAATACTTATTTGAAACTAAACACCCCACAAACTGAGATATATATATATATCTTTTTTTAAATGATATTCACTTACTACCTTACAGCAATACCACGCTTTTCTGCTTGGATGGCGAATGAGGCCTAAAATACTTATTTGAAACTAAACACCCCACAAACTGAGATATATATATATATATTTTTTTTTTTAAATGATATTCACTTACTACCTTACAGCAATACCACGCTTTTCTGCTTGGATGGCGAATGAGGCCTAAAATACTTATTTGAAACTAAACACCCCACAAACTGAGATATATATTTTTTAAATTGATATTCACTGACTACCTTACAGCAATATCACGCTTTTCTGCTTGGATGGCGAATGAGGACTAAAATACTGATTTGAAACTAAACACCCCACAAACTGAGATTCACTATTTTATATACAGTGGAGGAAATAAGTATTTGATCCCCCACTGACTTTTAAAGTTTTAATACTAAAAAATAAATGAAACGTCTCATTATTTTATGCCAGTTTTATTTTAACAGTGCCACATAGAATATCAAAAGAAAAACGGAGAAAATTACATGAAATGAGAAATAAAAACTATTTGATCCCCTAGGAAAACATCATTTAATACTTGGTGGCAAAACCCTTGTTGGCAAGCACAGCAGTCAGACGTTTCTTATAGTTTTTTCACACACTTCAGGAGTAATTTTGGCCCACTCCTCTCTTAAGGTTTTTAGGCATGCATTTGGAAACGCAAAGCTTCAGCTCTCTCCATAGATTTTTGATGGGATTGAGGTCAGGAGACTGGCTAGGCCATTCCATGACCTTGATATGCTTCTTATGGAGCCACTGCTTTGTTTCCTTGGCTGTATGTTTTGGGTCGTTGTCATGCTAAAAGACCCATCCACGACCCATTTTCAGTGCCCTGGCGGAGGCAAGGAGGTTGTCACCCAGGATTTTGCGATACATGGCCCCGTTCATCTTCCCATCAATGCGGTGAAGTTGGCCTGTGCCCTTAGAAGAAAAACACCCCCAAAACATAATACTTCCACCACCATGCTTGACGGTGGGGATGGTACTCTTAGGGTCATATTCTGTATTTTTCTTCCTCCAAACACGTCGAGTTGAGTTGAGGCCAAAGAGCTCAATTTTGGTCTCATCTGACCACAGCACCTTCTCCCAGTCTCTCTCGGAGTCATTAATATGTTCATTGGCAAAACAGAGGAACCTTGCGTGCACTGCAGGATTTTAAACCATTACGTCTCAGTGTATTACCAATGTTTTTTTTGGAGACTGTGGTCCCAGCTGCCTTGAGATCATTACTCAGCTCCTCCCGTGTAGTTCTTGGCTGATTTTTAGCCTTTCTCATGATCAATGAGACTCCACAAGATGATATCTTGCATGGAGCTCCAGGCCTGGTTCGATTGACAGTAATGTTGTACTTCTTCCACTTCCGAATAATTGCACCAACAGTTGTCACTTTCTCATCCAGCTTCTTACTTATGGCTTTGTAGCCCATTCCAGCCATGTGTAGGTCAACAATTTTGTCCCTGACATCTTTAGACAGCTCTTTAGTCTTGCCCATGGTTGGAGTGTCACTGAGACTGTTGGCAGGTGGCCTTTTATACAGGTGACAATTTGGGACAGGTGTCTCTCATCCAGGTAACAACTTCACTGTGATTAGGGTGTGTCAGTGGTCTGTGGGAGCTAACATTAGTCATGGTTTTACTAGGGGATCAAATACTTATTTCCCTCAAAGAAATGCAAATTATTTTTTATTTCTCATTTCATGTAATTTTCTCCGTTTTTCTTTTGATATTCTATGTGGCACTGTTAAAATAAAGCTGGCATAAAATTATGAGACGTTTCATTTATTTTTTAGTACTAAAACTTTTAAAGTCAGTGGGGGATCAAATACTTATTTCCTCCACTGTGTATGTGTGTATATATATATATATATATATATATATATATATATATATATACATATAATTTTTTTTTTTTTATGTACCCCTAAACAAGGCTCTGACCCTCTTTCACTGCACTGCACAAGAAAGTGACACTAGTGACACTAGTGGTGCTTCTTTGCATGAAGCACCCTAAAACAGCCTTCAGAAGACAGTGCAGTGCTGTAGTGTATATGGATAGCGATTCACTGCCTGATTTTCTGTCCACAAATCGTCCCTCTCCTATCCCTGCAATTCAGGTTATCTATCCATGATCTCTTTTCTTGTAATTTAAAACGTTTTCCTATCACTTGCCCTAACGCAGCACACATCTGTCCCTGATCTAAATCTCATGGCACATGGCGCTTTCTAGCTGCAGAGCTATTTATAGGGCTGGGACATCGCAGGACCTGGCTGGATTCTAATTGGCTACATGTATTCATGTGATCGCATTGTGGGCGTATACTTCTTTGTCCCAGAAATCCTTCCCCCAAGTAATGCCATGTGCTTGCGGCCATTTTAAGAAAAAAAAAAAAAGCGATTTGTTACTACGAACTGCCAGAAAATTTGCATTTGTTGCGAATCGAATTTTCCATGAAATTCGTAACGAATTCCACTTCGTCAGATTCGATTCGCTCATCTCTAAAAACAATAAGTAATCTAAAGGGACAAAGAGAGAGGCCTAGAATATCTCTGAGTGACAACTGTTTTTTTCTTAATCATTTTTCTTGCACTTACATACTCTACAACATTGTGTAGAGACTGTCACCACTGTGACCTGACATCGCACCGCATGAGATCAGAGTACGCCATCATCCTCAAGCTGTGCGCAGATCACAGCATAGCGTGCAGAGCCCTGGAGGAAAAGACCAGGTAGCGATGAGTACAGAACCACCACAGGGAGCACTGTATTCACCGTTGCTCGGTCCTGCTGTAGTAATGAGTGCTTCCATAATTGAAGCGCTCATTAGTATTCACCCCATAAGATGTACTGACATTTTTCCCTAACTTTTTGGAGAAAAAAGTACGTCTTATGGATCCAAATTGTTTCGGACAAAAAATAATTAAACTCAAATTAAAAGTGGTTCAATTGCCCTAAAAAGCTGGGGATGACATTCTGGTATCTCTCCCCCAACCTCAAAATTGTCCCGAACCGAATCACCTAAAATTAGAATTCTATAGAATTCTATAGAAAAATTCAGGTTGAATTCTGATTCTATAGAATCAGTTCACTCATCTTTCATTTCATCCAAATATCTGCCCAGGATTCATCATGGGGACCTTGAAGTCTAAAATGTAATAATGTTTGTAATTATTTTTTTTTTATTCACATGCAAAATTTTGTAATAATTAATACCTACAAATGTATATAGCATCAAAATATACAAGAAAAATGTTTCCCCCACATGTCAGCAAAAAAACAAAAAGAAAAATAACAGTAGCAATATTATGGAATTCTGACCAAATGTTCTATATTTTTTATTCTTAAAATGCAATCATTTTAGCTTTAGTCAAGGTTTGTTTTACCATGAGGCTATCAGGGCAGATCTAGGGGAAGGACAGCATATGTCTGGGGGATAAAATGGACAAAATAACAAGGAAGACCTCATCATAAATTAAATACCTCCTCCGGCAATCCAAGCACCAGACTGAAATCTACTCCATCTCATAGTAAGAATAGATTTCAGTCATCATTTATGCAAGTTTCTGGTGTAATTGATGATAAATATGCAGGAACACCTTGTGTCCCTGTTTAGAAACTGGTGAGGGTGGTATAAAAATGACAGTTGCAACTCAATCTAGTTACATTTAAAAAGTTTCATACTGGTTTTGTGACTATTTAATGACACTTTTAATGACACTTAAGGCATTTAAGGGGTTGTACAGCCGTTAATATTGATGACCTATTGTCTGGAGGTCAGGAGGTATCCTGCCAATCAGCTGTTTAAAGAGGAGGTGATGCTCCATAAGAGTGCTGCTTCCTCTTTATTTAGTTTGTCTCGGAACTGCAGTGTTATACATATTACGTTGTGTGCATGAGGCCTTAGACTTAACACAAAAAGTTTTCTGCAATGCTGCATTCACATTAATTGGCAAAATATATTTTGCAGTATCTGTATTATTAAAACTAGTGCTATAATCAGGTTCGTCAGCAACATGGTCCATTAGCAAACATGCTTCTTATTGCCTATGTTTTCTCAGTTAAATTCTAAAATCATGAATAGATTTGTGTCTTTTTTTTTTTAGCATATTACTTATTTCATTTTGCCAAAAACTCAATAGCAGGGGAGTAATCTTGGTTATTTCAGTTTATGTCTGCATTCATTTGGGAAGTTATTATTTTCTTTTCGGTTAAGGGAACCTGTCAATTTGAGAACGTAGTGAAAACATGTAGTAAAGCAGAAGGAGCTGAGCAGATTGACAGCTGTCTCTGTATGTTTAGTCATGTATGCTTTCTTTGCCTGCTTAGTCTTAGTTGTCAATCACTGAGTAGAAACACCCAACATGACATAGAAAGAGCAGATGTTAAAACTAATAAAATACATGTTTTCCTGAATCTATTCCCATAAAGCTTTTATGATTTTAGCCAATGTTGTCTGGATTGACTTAATGTGTTAATAAAATAAAATTACAATAATTCAAGAAATCATGATAAAATCATCCCCTGGTATAAGATAACAAAGCTGACCATGGTATACAGGGGGTTTGCGGAGGGTACAGGTTCCTTCCTCATTGTCACGCTCGGGTGTGGGGGGAAAAGCCACACCGAGCGTATGAGGGATGGGAACAGACAAAACCAGGGAACTGGTCACCTCCTGCAGGGGACCCTAAGACTAGGCCCTAGCTGGCTACCAGTATGAACTAACCCGGGTGGTAGGAAAGCTCATACACAGGAACCTAATCTGAATAAACCCTAGAACACCCTGCAGTCTAATGACACAAGAGAGTAACCTGTTCCTCCAAGCGTAAGGAGGAACAGGAGACTCAAACAGGAATAACCAAAGGAAGGGAAAACACTTAACTTTAAGTAGAACTCAGCAACAGGATCTCAGCCGAGATCCACACCACTCTCCACCAGGTATGTAGCAGATATAAACCGCAAGGGATACTGGGAGAGGAAGAGGTAAGTAGGAGACAGCTAATTGCCCAGCGGCAACAGCTGAGGGAAAGGGGTGTGGTGAACAGCACCCAAACCACAGGGAAAGCCTGTCAAACCTGTCACTTAGAAAGCCGCGCAGAACGTCTGATTCCAGACGCAAGACCACTCGTGACATTACCCCCCCTTTTACGGGTGACCTCCGGGCACCCAGGACCAACTTTATCAGGGTGACATCTGTGAAAGGCTTTTACCAAACGACTGGCATTCACGTCAGATGCCGGTACCCATGACCTCTCCTCAGGACCATAACCCTTCCAATGAACCAGATATTGAAGGGTCCCACGAAGAACTCGAGAATCAATGATCTTGACAATCTGAAATTCCAAATTACCATCCACCAAGACAGGCGCGGGTGGCAAGGGAGATGGCTCCAGAGGTTCAACATACCTCTTCAACAAACATCTGTGAAACACATTATGGATTTTCAGGGCCTGAGGAAGTTCAAGACGAAATGCTATAGGATTAATAATGGCCGTGATTTTATATGGGCCAATAAATCTTGGACCCAACTTCCATGAAGGAACTTTCAACTTAATGTTCCTAGTAGACAGCCACACAGAATCACCCACATTTAGGTCCGGACCATTCATGCGTCTCCTGTCAGCCACATGTTTGTACTTGTTACCCATATTTATCAAGTTACTTGGAATTTTTCGCCATATGGAAGACAATGATGACGAAAAACGTTCTTCCTCAGGAATACCAGAAGTATCAGAACCACAAAATGTGCCAAACTGCGGGTGAAACCCATATGCACCAAAAAATGGTGACTTACCAGTGGAGTCCTGTCTGCGATTATTTATGGCAAACTCAGCCGGAGACAAAAACGAGGACCACTCCTCCTGGTTCTCAGAGACAAAGCATCTCAAATAAGTCTCCAGATTCTGATTGGTACGCTCAGTCTGTCCATTCGTCTGGGGATGAAAGGCAGAGGAGAAAGACAGTTGTATCCCGAGCCGAGTACAGAACGCCCTCCAGAATCTGGACACAAACTGAGTCCCACGATCAGAGACAACGTCAGTGGGAATGCCATGAAGTTTCACAATATTGTCAACAAACATTTGTGCAAGAGTTTTAGCATTGGGGAGTCCGGGTAATGCAATAAAGTGCGCCATTTTACTAAAACGATCTACAACCACCAGAATAACTGTCTTACCAGACGACTCAGGCAGATCAGTGATGAAGTCCATGGATAGGTGAGTCCATGGTCTGGACGGGATGGGTAATGGAAGTAGGGGTCCAGAGGGACGAGTATGTGTCACCTTAGAGCGTGCGCAGACACTACAGGCTGACACATATTCCTCAACACACTTACGCAGACCTGGCCACCAGAATCTACGAGAGATGAGGTCGACAGTGGATTTACTCCCAGGGTGTCCCGCAAGCACAGAAGAATGATGCTCCTCAAAAACCTTATAACGCAAATCAGAAGGAACAAACAACTTCCCGGGAGGGCAAGACTCCGGCGCATCTCCCTGGGCCTCAAGCACTTTAGCCTCAAGATCAGGGTAAAGAGCGGATATCACCACTCCTTCAGACAGTATAGGGCTAGGATCTTCAAAATCACCACCCCCGGGAAAACTACGTGACAAGGCATCCGCCTTCACATTCTTAACCCCAGGACGGTATGTGACAATGAAATTGAATCTGGTGAAGAACAAAGACCATCTGGCCTGCCTCGGATTAAGTCGTCTAGCCGACTCCAGGTAAGCCAGATTTTTGTGATCAGTGAATACCGTGATTAGATGATTCGCCCCTTCCAACCAATGACGCCATTCCTCAAAAGCCAACTTAATGGCCAGTAACTCTCGGTTACCCACATCATAATTTCTCTCCGCCACAGAGAGTTTCTTCGAAAAAAAAGCACATGGGCGCCATTTACCAGGTGACGGGCCCTGTGATAACACAGCTCCTACCCCCACATCGGATGCGTCAACCTCCACAATGAAAGGTTGTGACACATCTGGCTGCACCAATATAGGGGCAGAGGAAAAGCACTCCTTTACAGCAGAGAAGGCTTGCAATGCTGCATCAGACCACACAGAGACATCCGTCCCTTTCTTAGTCATGTCAGTTAAGGGTTTAACTATAGTCGAATAGTTCTTAATAAATTTTCGGTAATAGTTGGTGAACCCCAAAAATCGCATAAGAGCCTTCAGATTTTCAGGTCGGTCCCAGTTCAGAACAGCACAGACCTTCTCTGGGTCCATACGAAAACCTGAAGATGAAAGCAGGTATCCTAAGAATTGCACCTCATGTACAGCAAAAGCACATTTCTCTAATTTTGCATACAACTTGTTATCTCTTAAGATTTGCAACACCTGCCTCACGTGATCCTGATGTGTCACAATATCGGGAGAATAGATTAGTATGTCATCCAAATACACGACTACAAACCTCCCCACAAGATGATGAAAAATGTCATTAACAAAATGCTGGAAGACAGCAGGAGCATTGGTCAACCCAAAAGGCATGACCAGGTTCTCAAAGTGGCCCTCAGGAGTGTTAAAGGCCGTCTTCCATTCATCCCCTTCCTTGATCCTGACCAGATTATATGCCCCCCTTAAGTCCAACTTGGAGAACACCTTGGCATCCACAATCTGGTTAAACAAGTCAGGAATCAAAGGAAGGGGGTACGGATCACGGACAGTAATCCTATTGAGTTCACGGAAATACAGACATGGCCTAAGGGATCCGTCCTTTTTTTTAACAAAAAAGAACCCTGCTGCCACAGGAGATTTGGAAGGCCTAATATGTCCTTTGGCCAAACTCTCAGCAATATATTCCTTCATGGCCGTTCTCTCAGGTCCAGAAAGGTTATACAGCCTAGATTTAGGCAATCTTGTTCCAGGGATAAGATTGATAGGACAATCGTATTCCCGGTGAGGGGGTAAATCCTGACATCCACCTTCAGAAAATACATCAGAGAAATCCGATATAAAAGAAGGAAGAGTCTTAGTGGTTAAAGCAGAAAAAGATGTATTAAGGCAATTGTCAACACAATAATCGCCCCAATCCACAATTTGTCTAGTATGCCAGTCAATGGACGGATTATGTTTGCTTAACCACGGTAAACCCAGAACCACAGGAGCAGGAAGACCTTCCAACACAAAACATGAAATAAGCTCCTGATGAAATTCACCCACTCTTAATTTGATATCATGCACCATCTGAGACAAACACTTCTGAGAGAGAGGTGCAGAATCAATGGCAAACACAGAAATCCTCTTATCCAAAGAACTTGGTGACAATCCATGCATACGGACAAACTGAGCATCAATCAAGTTCACCCCTGCCCCGCTGTCAATAAACACCTCAATTTTCACAACCTTTGATTCTAGCGCCACCTCGGCAGTCAGGAGAAAACGGGTACTGCAGGATGAAGACAAATGCACATTTTCAGTCTCCCTACCCACTCCACCAAGAGTGAGATGAGAATTCAACGCCCCCTTTTCTTTTCTCTCCTTTAGAGATAGGAAGCATGGACATACATTGATAAAGTGTCCTTTCTGACCACAGAAAAAACACACACCCTTTTTATTACCAAGATGTTTATGGGTGGAAACAGGAGTGGCTCCCCCTAATTGCATAGGTTCATCCCCAGACATCAACCTAGGGGAATATTCACCCAAAGTGTCATAGGAAGCTGGTACACTATGTGATAGTACGTCCTGAGAGCGGGGGCCCCTAGATCGCTCTCTCAGGCGCCTATCCATGCGTACAGCAAGAGACATAGCGGCTTCCAAAGACACAGGGGTTTCCTGAAAGGCCAAAGCGTCCTTCAGCCTTTCAGACAAACCTTGACAGAATTGGCTACGTAAAGCCGGATCGTTCCATTCAGTATTGGTCGCCCACCTCCGAAACTCAGAGCAATAAGTCTCAACCGGCCGCTCACCCTGACAAAGGTTACGTATCTGGGTCTCCGCCAGGGAGATACGATCCGGGTCATCATAGATAATCCCTAGGGTCTTGAAAAATTCATCTACCGACCGGAGAGACAGCGATCCGGCCGGTAGAGAAAAGGCCCATGACTGCGCATCCCCTTTAAGCAGCGAGATGACCACACCAACCTTCTGTTCCTCATTACCAGAAGAATGTGGACGCAGTCTGAAATACAATTTGCACGCCTCCCTAAATAGAACAAAATTATCACATTCCCCAGAAAATCTATCCGGGAGGGGGACCTTAGGCTCCAAACAGGCCTGACACTCAGCACCCCCAGAACCACCAGCCTGTGGTCTCTGAATCTGGTTGCGGATGTCAGCCACCTCCAAGCTGAGTCCCTGCAGCCGTTCAGCCAGTGTAGCAATAGCATCCATGTCAGCACAAAAATGACATAAATTTTTGTTAGTGGCGGTTTATAATGTCACGCTCGGGTGTGGGGGGAAAAGCCACACCGAGCGTATGAGGGATGGGAACAGAAAAAACCAGGGAACTGGTCACCTCCTGCAGGGGACCCTAAGACTAGGCCCTAGCTGGCTACCAGTATGAACTAACCCGGGTGGTAGGAAAGCTCATACACAGGAACCTAATCTGAATAAACCCTAGAACACCCTGCAGTCTAATGACACAAGAGAGTAACCTGTTCCTCCAAGCGTAAGGAGGAACAGGAGACTCAAACAGGAATAACCAAAGGAAGGGAAAACACTTAACTTTAAGTAGAACTCAGCAACAGGATCTCAGCCGAGATCCACACCACTCTCCACCAGGTATGTAGCAGATATAAACCGCAAGGGATACTGGGAGAGGAAGAGGTAAGTAGGAGACAGCTAATTGCCCAGCGGCAACAGCTGAGGGAAAGGGGTGTGGTGAACAGCACCCAAACCACAGGGAAGCCTGTCAAACCTGTCACTTAGAAAGCCGCGCAGAACGTCTGATTCCAGACGCAAGACCACTCGTGACACTCATCCCCCTTGAGTCCCTGCACTGCAATGACAGGGACCAGATGGCTGAAAAGGCAGCCCAATAGGCGTTGGGACTTCTATGTAAGGCTGTGAGATCCAGACCCTTAGGGCCCTTGCACATGACCGTATGCGCTCTGAGACATACGGTCCATGAGCGGGCCATATGTCCCGGAGCGACATTGATCGTGCGCATGGGAGCGCAGAGCATCATAGATGACAATGATGCTGTGCACGTCGGGCCACCCGGGGGACTATTGTCCCTCACTCATATGATCATATGAGGGCGAGACAATGGTCCCCTGGGCGGCCTGACGTGCACAGCATCATTGTTATCTATGATGCTGTTCGCTCCAGTGCACACGATCAATGTCGCTCCGGGACATATGGCCCACTCACAGACCGTATGTCTTGGTACACATACAGTCATTTGCAAGGGCCTTTAGGCTGGGTCTCACAGGCAGGCTGTCAGTGTAAAAGCTGACAGCCGATTTACTACAATATAGATGTACTATAATTAGAGATGAGCGAACATGCTCGTCCGAGCTTGGTGCTCGTTCGAGCATTAGGGTACTCGTAACTGCTCGATGCTCGGACGAGTATCTCGCCATGCTCGAGGAAATGGCAACTCCCGCATCGTGCTTTTTTGGCACCTAAAAACACAGCCAATCACAAGCCAGGAGACTCTGCGTACCACCCAGCATCACGTGGGGCCCTTACATGTCGATAGCCGGGGTTGGCTGGCCTGATCAGGTGACCCTGGAATATACTACCGACTGGCCGCGGTGCTCGTCTCAGATGCCGTCTGGATATCGTTAGAGATAGAGCTGCTGCCTTTCAGGGACAGTGTTAGGGCCTGAATTTAGTTCTCAGTTAGGCAGGGATCACCCACAAAGAACCCAACAGCCCTTCTAAGGGCTAGAAGACATTTTATTTATTTTTTTTTGTCACTTGGCTGGCTGGCACTAGTAGTGCAGCTATCGCCATATCTAACCCTGTTTTTTTTTTTTTGTTCTATCTCAGTGATACAAATCCATTGCACACAGCACTGTGGAACCATTCTGTGTGTCACAGTTCAGCACTGACTCACTCCAATCCATATATACTGTCCAGGTGAAACTTTCTGTACGTCACAGAATACAACCCAAGTAATTTGCTACCAATATGATCTACCGCTTGATCCAGAAAATTCTCTGTGTGACATT
>ONZH01022708.1:0-37919 GCA_900303285.1 Rhinella marina
ACAGGGTTAGTAAAGCATCAAAAAATGTTAGGTATCTCAAGAAGGTGGTTATTAATAAAAAATTAATGGTGTTGTGTTTTATTGTTCAAAAGGTTTACAGTATACAAGATACCCGGGCATTGGTATTGATTAATGTATTGAAATATGCAGGATCATTTGTCAAAATATTATGAAAGTTTGTTTTGAAGTATCTTTAATTAGACCAGATTTAGAGTCTCACAAAAGTCCATTTTGATTTGACAGAAGAACCTCTTGGTCTCATTGGTAAGTGTTATTTACATACAGTGTTGGACCGACAAACGTTCTAAGGACATTTGTTTTATTTGATCAATGATGGAGAGGAAACCACCTCAGCAACGGCTTTATTCTAACATGAACTGAGTTTTTTTGAGTTGACTTTTTGATTGTGTGGAACTGTTCCGGTGCATCTTTCCTGTGTGCAGCTACAAAGAGCTGGGACTAACAACCTCGGGGAAAGTCCAGGAGCTGCTACGTCAAGTCTACAAGGTGTAGTAAGACACAGTTGTCAGTTAACCCGTCATCCAACAAGAAACAACTTCGACCACGGGTCAGCCATGCTGCACAAGGCCTTGCTGTTCGTACTACGGCTGTCCAGGGGTGGACCTTAACGGTAATCTGTGAGCCTAACCAGCAGAGCTGATGCAGACCAGTGAGGGTGGGAGGTCCTTGTGTCAAAGCTCCTCCCACAGTCAAGGTAACAGACTGTTTATCACCCACTGATAAGAGGCTCTAACATCTACACTGACACCTACACCTGCAACCCCTTCACATACATAAGGAGGGGTCATAGACTGAACTTTATAATAACAAGCATCAAGTGATGGACAACTGACTTTTCACCAGAGACTATGTTATTATCCAAGAAGATCGAAGAGAAGACGACCACAGAGAGACACTTCTTGTTAGTCCAACACACAGTTTTTGTTTTTTTAGAAATCCAATGATCCACAAATAGGTTTCTGTCAAATGATTAGGATAAGCCCCAAGTACACAGGGGGTGCCTGTTGGGTATTAGCCTTGGTGAAGACTACCTTTTCCCCCATGTCCGGTCTAGACACTTGACAATTAGAAAATCAAAGATTAGGGAAAAATTCAGTCTTTAGGGGGGACTGTGAAGGTAGACCGGTCGAAATACTGAATTTCCCCTCACAGTGTATGTCATTTGGATATACATGTATTTAATGCTATACAAATATATATATATATATATATATATATATATATATATATATATCTCAGCTTTGTAAATGCTTATGCAGCTGTATAGAAAGGCGTCTATATCCTGGTATTGTGTCCAAGATGCTGTGGTGCGGTGTGTCACAAAGGAATGTGTGTATATTTATATATACTTTTTGGGTCATATTTTTTATGCTTTGTAACTTTTATAAAGCTTGCGTATAATATATGTATATATTTAACTAGTCCAAGATGGCCCCCGTACTCTTATCAAAATGACTTTTTCAAGCTAGTGACGTAGAATGGAATGCAACTTCTATCCAATCAAGGATTATATTGTTTGCTATTTGCATGCTTACGCCCCCTTTCCTTTTTGTATCGAATAAGTACGTGTGTTAATAAAGAAACAAGCCAGAGGCTGTAATGATTTTGCCACAGAAGCACGGCCAAGGACTTAATACTGGAATCATAAGTCTGTGTTTTGTCCTTAATTATTGTGCGCACCCGTGTTCAGAACAATTCGGAATGACTGACTGAATTCCAGAAAGGACAGGTTTATGTCCAACCTCAACACTATCTCCTGTTGGGACGCGGCTTGTTTACCATTCTATATTGTGTTTGTTCTGTCCGTGTTTGTCTCTCCCCTGTGTTTACCTTCCCTGCCCTGTGCACTTACGCAGAATAGGGACCGCCGCCAAGTTACTGTGTAGCCGCCTAGGGCTTCTACTGTAAGTAGAAAGGGAAAGAGGTGGGGTTCAGGACAGGGCTCACTATCCCTTGTGTCCCCTGTTGTGACAGAATCACAGGCCGCCATATCACATGGAGCAGTTGTGAGCTCTCACGGACCGGTTCAGGGAATGACTCAGATGATCCAAGACCTGGCCGAGAGGCTCCAACTTCAGGAGCAGCTACAAACTGCACCAGTAGTGGCTCCCTCCTCATTTAATCCCATTGTTGAACCCCATGTTAAGTTGCCGGATTGGTTTTTGGGGAACCGGAAAACCTTCCGTTCCTTTAAGGAGAGCGTCAAGCTGTACTTTCGGTTACGCCCTCACTCTTAGGGTTCTGAGCAGCAGCGGGTAGGAATAATTATTTCCTTGCTGCAAGGTGATCCGCAGGAGTGGGCCTTTTCGTTACCCCCTGAATCCCCAAGCTTGCAGACTGTGGAAGCGTTTTTTCAGGCCTTAGGCCTGTTATATGAGGAGCCTGACTTAGCTGCGGTAGCCGAGACTCAGCTCAGGGACATTCGGCAGGGTAACCGTCCAGTAGAGGATTATTGTGCAGAATTCAGAAAGTGGTGCGTCTCCTCTGGGTGGAATGACCCAGCTTTAAGAAGCCAGTTTAGGGTGGGGCTGTCTGACCATCTTAAGGATTTACTAGCCAGTTATCCTACTCCTGACTCCTTAGAGGCGACTATGACGTTAGTTATTAAACTGGATGGGCGGGTGAGAGAGAGACGAAGGGAACGTTCAAGTACTCCTCAAGTTGTCGTCTTGCCCGAAACCCCTCTTCTGAGTCCACCTCCTACCAGGGTCCCGGAGGAGCCCATGCAGTTGGGAGGAACTTTGAGAGACCAGAGACGCCTAAAGGGAGCCTGTTTCTACTGCGGTGAAATGAACCACTGGCTCCAACAGTGCCCGAAACTTCCGCCCTCTAAGAAACCTTCTGCGGGAAGTAAGGTAACCCAGCGGTGGTAAGAAGAAAATTTTAGTACCTATCTCCATTGCATACAACCAATTCAGGGGGTCTGGTAAAGCTCTTGTTGATTCTGGTTCTGCCGCTAATTTTATTGATTTTGACTTTGTACTATCTGTGGGTATACCGATGGTTCCTTTAAGAGAGGTAATTCAAATTATCGCTCTTGACTCCACCCCCTTGAATAATGGGAGGTTGGAGTTTTGTACTCCTAGTGTGACCCTAACTGTTGGGATTTCGCATTCCGAAAAATGTGTTTTTCTGGTTTTAAAGAATTTACCTGCCGACCTAGTTCTTGGCCTACCTTGGTTACAGGACCACAACCCTGTGATCAATTGGTCGACAGGTGAATTGGAGAAATGGGGTCCTTAATTGTCACAAATGTTGCAAATCAGTATTGCAGTTTGGAGGTACCACTGAGTCTCTTACCCTGCTGAGTATATCAGAGATTTTTCTGATGTCTTTTCCATGTCCAAGACTGAGTTCCTCCCTCATCATCGACAATACGATTGTGCCATCGACATTATTGAGGGATCCAAATATCCCAAAGGCCATATCTATAATCTCTCCACTCCTGAGCGTCAGTCCATGAGGGATTATCTCAAAGAGAGTCTGGACAAGGGTCACATCCGGCCTTCAGTTTCTCCCATGGGGGCAGGATTTTTCTTTGTCGGTAAAAAGGATGGAGGATTGAGGCCCTGTATTGATTACAGAGAACTCAATAAAATTACTGTTAAGAACAGGTAGCCGCTGCCCCTTATTCCTGACTTGCTGAATCAGGTTCAAGGTGCCTGTTGGTTTACCAAGCTAGACTGAAGGGGCATACAACCTGATCAGAATCCATGAGGGGGATGAATGGAAAACTGCTTTTAACACCCCGGAGGGTCATTATGAGTACCTAGTAATGCTCCTGCGGTGTTCCAAAATTTCGTTAATGATATTTTTAGACCTTTTTTATTGGAAGATTTATGATTGTCTATATCGATGACATCCTGATTTTTATTTTATTTTTTTCTGCGGACTGGAGAGTCACGTTTCCCACACCAGGCAAGTACTGTAGGTGTTACGTGAAAACAAATTATTTGTTAAAGGGCAAAAATGTATCTTTGGTGTTCAAGAAGTGGCCTTTTAGGATACATTCTGACCCCTTTTTCCTTCAAATGGACCCAGCGAAGGTACAGGCCATTTTGGATTGGGTGCGACCTTCTTCTTTGAAGGCACTTCAGCGATTTCTGGGTTTCGCTAATTTTTATCATAAATTTATTAAAGATTTTCGGTAGTAGCCAAACCCATTACGGATTTGACTCGCAAGGGAGCTGATCTGGTCAATTGGCCCCCTGCAGCTATTGAAAGCTTTTGAGAGGCTAAAGAAGTGTTTTGTTAATGCTACTGTGTTAATCCAGCCTGACCAGAGTAAGCCCTTTGTGGTTGAGGTGGATGCATCTGAGGATGGGTGTAGGGGCAGTACTGTCCCAGGGTTCTTCCACTTTAACTAATCTCATGCCATGCGCCTTCTTCTCCCGCAAGTTCTCTTCTGCTGAGAGAAATTATGATATTGGTAATGGGGAGTTACTAGCAATCAAGTGGGCATTTGAGGAATGGCATCATTTTTTAGAAGGGGCATTACACCGCATTATGGTCCTCACGGATCATAAAAACTTAATGTTTCTGGAATCTGCTAAACGATTGAATCCTAGACAGGAGAGGTGGGCTTTGTTCTTTACTTGTTTTGATTTTTGTGTTACCTTCAGACCCGGAAGCAAGACCATTAAGGCCGATGCCTTATCTCGAAGCTTTCAGGCGTATCAGCCTCCTGACGTTCCTCCTGAGCCCATCCTGCCAGCTGACTTCGTGGCCACTACCTCGTCTGATCTCGCTTCTGAAATCTCGCAGGACAACATCTTGCTCCCACTGGTACCCCAATGACAAATTATTTGTGACGGTTCATTTGCGGTTGCGACTGCTGGGTGAGTGCCATAACTCTGTATTGTGTGGACATCCTGGTATCAATGCAACTAAGGAGTTAGTCTCTAGGCAGTATTGGTGGCCGTCAATCTCCAGAGATGGTCAGGCTTATGTAACTGCGTGTAACACTTGTGCCAGGTCCAAGAATTCCAAGACAAGACCTATGGGTGAGCTACATCTATTACCCATACCTAATAGACCATGGACTTCATCACAGATTTGCCTTGTTCTGAGGGTAAAACCGTGATTTTTGTGGTGGTTGACAGATTCAGCAATATGTGTCATTTTATTCCTTTGTGTAAATTACCCTCTGCTAAGGTCTTGGCTTCTGTATTTGTGGATCATATCGTTAAAATGCATGGTATTCCTGAGAATATTGTATCCGACAGGGGGGTGCAGTTTGTGTCCAAGTTCTGGAGGGCCTTCTGCCATAAGATTGGTGTTTCTTTGTCCTTTTCGTCGGCCTTTCATCCGACGGTCAGACTGAGCGTCTTAACCAATCTGTGGAGCAATTTCTCAGGTGCTATGTGGCAGATAACCAACATGTGTGGGCCAGATACATGTCCCTGGCCAAACTTGCTATTAATAACCGTGTGAATTCATCCTCTGAGGTATCGCCGTTCTTCTGTAATATGGGTTTTCACCCGCGCTTTGGTTCTTTTTCTTCATCTTCTTCGTGGTCCCAGAAGCCGATGCCTTCTCTCAGGAACTGTGCACAGTTTGGGCACAGGTTCAGTCGAACCTGGAAAATGCCCAAGGGATTCAAAAGACTAAGGCTGATAAGAGACGTTCTAAGGGTGTGGATTTTAAGGTAGGGGACAAGGTATGGTTATCTACTAAAAATCTACACATGAAGGTACCTTCGTATAAGTTTGCGCCTCGCTTCATTGGGCCATATAAAATCACCAAGGTGATTAATCCTGTGTCTTTTAAGTTGTGTCTACCTGACTCCCTTCGTATTCATAATGTCTTTCATAAGTCATTACTTAAAGGGGTTGTCTGAGTTATATAAATGTATTCCCATATGCCTTTAAACCTATCTAATATTACCTTTCTAATGTACTTCTTTTATCTATATTATCTTGTTTCTTCGCTGCTGATGCGGGTCACGTGACCCGTGACGTCATCCACCAGGCTCCTGTGGTGACGTTTCGTGTACAGGCTTTATCCCTGCCTGAGGGAGTGGCCCGGCTCTGTACACGAAACGTCAGAGCCTGTGGGCCCGCCCCTCTCTCTGTGATCTGACTGCCGGACAGCTCCTGTGAGGCATCGCGCATGCGCGATCCTTACAAGTGCTGGCGGCTGTGCGAAAAAAGAATGTCTGGTAAGAAAAGCTGAGGCCTGCTAATTGCTATTACCCAACGGGCCAGTGAGGACTCCAGTGTTTATCTGTGGGAACTCAGGGCACAATGAAGGGGGTGACTGCGGATCAGCTGCGGGACCTGGACTGCGAGATGTACCTAGGAAACACCTACCATCTGGGGATGAGGTCGGTAAGAAAGGCATGGAGAGAGCAGGAGTTTTTATACTGTGGCTTATGTCTGTTGTTCCAGTCCCAGTCTTTTTTTTTTTTTTTTTTTTAACTGTTTATCTATCAATGAACTACAACTCCCAGCATTGTGTACAGAAAAGGGGGGCTCCAGCCTTATATAATACATTTTAGTTTTTCAATCTCCTTCCCTCTGGTCCACCCCCTCTTTGCAGCGCTCCAGTCCTGCATAGATCAGTAAATCTCTCTCTCTCTCTCTCTGTATGTGTGTGTGTGTGTGTGTGTGTGTGTATATATATATATATATATATATATATATATAATGTAAATATAGGTTGTGCAAGCAATGCAGAGGGCGGGGAAAGGCAAATTATTCACACCCACGAATATTCATGAGGGAGAGCTCAGGCATTGTTGTTACACGCCCCCACAGCTTGGCTGCAGCATGTAAACAAAGCATGAATAGCAGAATTATGCAAAGGTGTAAGCATGTTTTTTTCAAGAAATCATGCTTATCTAATGTATATGTAAGTCCTGATGAGTTTTATAATTTTTATATTTTTTTTTTTCCATAACTCGGATAACCCCTTTAAGTGTTATGTTGCTCCTATCGGTCCTGAGGAACAGCCTCCGCCTCCAGTTGAGGTGGCCGGACAAACGGAGCACGAAGTGGCTAGGATTGTTGACGTAAGGAAGGTCCGGAACTCCTTCCAGTATCTCGTGCATTGGAAGGGGTTTGGGCCAGAGGACAGATCTTGGGTACCGTTGACCAGGATGCATGCAGACTCGCTCATCAGGGAATTTCATCTGCAGCATCCTGAGAAACCGGCTCCCTCTGGTAAGGGTCCGGTGGCCCCTCGTGAAGAGGGGGGTACTGTCACGGGAGGTCGGCGTCGCGCTCCCTCCGCACGGCGTCGCCGGACCTCTCCGCCCCCCCCCCCTAGAGACGAGCAGTAGGGAATTGAAGTGCTGGTCTGGTCAGGCAGCACTTCATCAGTTAATTCTCTGTTTGGGTTTAGCCATGTGGTGCTGATCACACCACATGGCTACTTTACATATTGTTTTGACAGCTTGCTCCGCCTCAGGTCATGTGATGCTGGCCACATCACATGATCCTGGGCGGGCTATTTAAAGATGACAACTGCCTTACTCATTGCCTGTGATTAGTTCTCCCTTTGATCAGTGCTTGCGTGACCTTTGTTCTATTGGATTTGTGATATTTTGGACTTGGACTTGGACTTGGACTTGGACTCGGATTTGGACTTTTGACTACTCTTCTATTTACCCCTGGTATTTGACGCTATCTCTTGTTGTGACCCGGCTTGTTTACCATTCTATATAGTGTTTGTTCTGTCCATGTTTGTCTCTCCCTGTGTTTCCCTTCCCTGCCCTGTGCACTTATTCAGAATAGGGACCGCCGCCAAGTCACAGTGTAGCTGCCTAGGGCTTCTACTGTAAGTAGAAAGGGAAAGAGGTGGGGTTCAGGACAGGGCTCACTATCCCTTGTGTCCCCTGTTGTGACAAGAACACAGCATTCACAGGAGGGTGCTGGGAGGTGGACCCCCCCCCCACCCACTGAAATGATATTGATGACCTAGCTGAGGATAGGTCATCAATATAGGAAACTGGACAACCCTTTTAAGTTTCATTACATTGACACCAGTCTACTTTACTGACTTGCTTTATCTTGCCCAAAAACAATAATGAATTTAAATATTTCCAAATATGTTTTGAGCTTTTGTATGGAAATACCGAGAGGTGAAAATAAGAGTATGAGCTTTTTACTTTGTAGAAATTACTAGATATAAACTGATTATGTCAGATATTAAACAAGATTCTGTTATGGAGGATGAGACGACTTCAACATGCATAACAAAAATGATAAATGAGTTTCTGTTTCACAGTATTTCCTCAGCTATCATGACATGAGGAATGAAAGCACTTAGCATACAGAAACAAAGCATCAATTATTAGTAATGGTGAGGATACGTTTCTTCTTCAGAGTAGCCCAGTCATCATGGTATGAATTCTACAAGATGCAAAAGGGTTGTCTAGTCAATTGTTTTATTTTTTTAAAAAAACAGGCTCAGAATGGAGAAAACTGTAACAAAAAGTAAAATAAAATAATACAATATGGCAAAGTCAACTTGCCACTCACATGCTGATGTTTCTCAAAGCCCCTCTGATCTCTACTTTACAGTCCCATTCAACACACAGGAAATGACCACCTAGTCAATCACTGCTTGAAGTGGGTCTTGCACAGCAGGGCAGCTCAACACAGGAGTCTCGTCCTGTTGCTCCCTGACCCTTACTGCTCCCTAGGTGTTTTTTTTCTGGCAATGTAGGGTTCTTCAAAGGAGAAAGCGACTGAATAACAGGCCAATATATGTATATACAGGTATTAAAGTGTTAAAAGCCCCAAAGCTACTTTGTGTCTGGGTTCAGTCCAGAAGTAAACTGGGGCAGATAAAGCAGTCCATGTATTGAGATCTCTTTTCTGTCTCAGTAGTGCTCACAGACCTAATACTGCAGTGGCACGTTAAAGGGTTTCTGTCATCAGATTAGTGCCTATAAAACTAGTTGTCATTTGCAATGTGCAAATGACACCTGATGGCAAATCTCTTAATCATATAGTAAATAGTTGTGATATTTAATCTTTTTAATATGCAAATTAACCTTACTAGGTGCCGGGGGGCGGTAACCCTGCACCTAGTAGTGCCGTTTCCCCACCTCTAAACACGCCTCCATTTTATTGATTGACAGGGCCAGGCAGCTAGCTCTGCCGGCCCTTTCCGTGGCCGAAATCCCGCGCAGTGCGATCTACAATTGGCGCAGTGAGGAAGCCGGGACCCGGGCAGGCGGTGGCTCTCACTGCGCCGAATGTAGATCGCACTGCGCAGGCGCCAGATTTCGGCCCATGATACAGCGTCTTACTTTGTGAGATACTAAAAATGGTTGCAGATCTTTCAGATATGCAGATCTTTCAGATATGTTATCAGAATGGGGATGAGCAATCGCTACTGTGATCACTAACACAGGATGATCTGCTGCCCAGAAACAATGATTTCAGTATTGGTATCAACAGTACTTGATTTATATCACCTTTACACATGGTAATTATTGGGAACAAATGCTCCTTCACCTATAACTGCCCATCACCTGCTCATGTAAAGGAGCCTTTAGTCCATAGTTATCATCCAGACTCCTGAGGGCTATTGGCTGGAGTTTAAGGTACAGTAGTAGATTGCTTCAGGTGTGACCATTGCAAGATGTGTCTCCTGAGGAAGCCACATGGTGTCACTATACAAGAGGGGTCTCAGTTCATCTCTCCTGTCTGCTGGTGAACATTATCTCTTGTTATGGGGCTACTGATATTGTACTATTGCATAATAAGGCTAGTTTCACACAAATGTCTTTTTTTTTGCGCATCCATTGTAACAATGCCTATCCTTGTCCGCAAAATAGACAAGAATAGGACATGTTCTATTTTTTTTTTTTTCAGGCCACGGAACGGACATACGGATGCGGACAGCACACAGTGTACTGTAAGTGTTTTTTGTGGACCCATAGAAATGAATGGGTCCGCATCTTATCCACAAAAAATGCGGATCGAACCCCGCAAAAAATACTGTTGTGTGAAAGAGGCCTAACAGTCAGGTTTTCTGTTATTTGAGTCAGTTATGCCTCATTCACACGTCGGTGATTTCCATCAGTTATTGTGAGTCTCCACAGACATAAGGTATATGGGAAAGATCTGCACCTGTTCTGTGTTTAGAGCCGCACCTGGTTTTGGCTCAAAATCACTGATGGAAATCACTGACCAAAACACTGACGTGTGAATAAGGCCTCGTCCATATTTCCGTGTCAGTGACACATCCGTGAAAAAAAGCGTACGTGTTTCATCCGTGAAGCTGTCCGTGAAGGATCCGTGGTTGGTCCGTGTATTCGTTTTTGGCATCCGTATTTCACTGACGTTGCTCAGCTGAAAATTTATTTCCAAAGAATCTCCTATTAGTCATAAGTGAGAAACGGACGCATCGCGGACACAACACGGATGTGTGTCAGTGATTTTCATGGACCCATAGACTTCAATGGGCGTGCTTGGTCCGCATCACAGATCACAGTAGTGCATGTCCCCGTGATTTTTTTACTGACGCACGCTCAGCAGAAAAATGCTGAAATGTGAACAGATACATTTAAATCAATGGGTATGTGTGCTGTCCGTGAAAAATGCAGCACACGTCAGTGAAAAACGGAAATGTGGATGAGGCCTAAGGCATTATTTATTTCATGACATTGTTTCATCAGGGTGTGTGTGAGGGGGCAGTAAGGATTTTATGAGTCTCATCATGGCACTCATGCCCATACTAGATGCTTTAATACTTTTGGTACCTTTTAACTGTTTTTAATCATGGACTGTTATCTTGTGATTCAATACATTTTGGATATTTTTCAATTTTGCTATCATTTTACTTGTGATTGCTTGTTTCACATGTGTCTGTTGCCTCTGCTATAAGATGTGCAAATATGTTTATGTGGCAACTTTATTAAGGTTCACAATGAAGTCTTTAAAATGTGATGTGTCCGCCGTTAACTTTCCTCAAATTTAGTCAAGGACTCCAATTTCTCAGAATACACACTATCAGCATGTTAGCAAATGACATACTACAATATTGCAACAGCTAGAAAGCCTATGACAGGCTATCATTTACTTCCCAACCACTGGGTTGTAAAAAACATCATATACATTTCCCAAGTATTCTGCTATCATTTTTTTTTTTTATTTATAAAGCTTGTCATCTTGCACCACTCATCTGGAGATACTGTACTGTAAGTTGAGCCTTGAAGAATGGTAAGGAAGGACATGCCTGTAATCCATGTTATAAACTGCAGCTCAAAATGAGTATTAAGGTGCATACTGGTATAAGGAAAAGTTTGCCAACGTTACAAAGTAAATACATAGGAAAGAAATTGTATACCATAATAAAATCTAAAAAAAATTATAGTTACACATTAAAAACACAGCCATGTATACATGAAAGGACCGCTTACACGTTTAAAACATAGATGGTTCTAATCATAGCATAAAAAGCACTTTTGCCACAGAGAATATATTTAAGAAAAATACCCCCCCCCCCCAACACACATGACATCACAATGAGGGGGACTTCTCATTCGATACAGAATTTACTTACAAATCCAGGGTGGTCCAATGGGTATCACATTTTCACCATTCACGATTTAATCATACATTGTCTTTAGGGAAGATAAATATTTGTGCACAATAAACACTATAGCAACCAGTATATTGAATGGTATGCCAGGTACTGTATATTGATGATTCCATTATCATATTTTATTGTGATATTAATATATTTAACATTTCATCAAATACCTTAGAGGTTTTCTGAGATTTTGATACTGATAACCTATCTTCAGGAGTGACCATACTTTCATCAGTCACGTGCCTTCTCAAATATCTGATTGGTAGGAGTCCTGGGTGTTAGACCCCCAGTATAAAAATCCTGCAAAACTCTTTTAACAACAATACAGACAACTTACCGTTCATGTGGCAAATATGATAAATGCCAAATTCCATATTTAGATGTTATGCTAAAGGTTTACTGCTCACTCACTACACTGCCTTGCCCTCTCTGCCTCCCTCATATATTCCCTAAATCTGACCATGAATACTACAGGGTGGATCACAAAAAAGTAGCCCACCTCCAGTGATAGTATGGCAAGATGAACAAACAAGTTACAAAAGATGCTTAAAGTAGTCCCCGTTCATGTTTATGCATCTTTGGGCATGTTGGATTACGTTGGCTGATACAGCAGACAGTGTTTGTGAGGTTTTCCTTGAGTGTATGTGGATTGTTACCATACTCTTTCTGTTTTACATTTTCCCACAGATGAAAATCGCATGTGGACAAGTCTGGGGAACATGGTGGCCATTACCCCTTGCTCACAGTTCGCTCCTCCGAAAAACATTCATGAACCTTCATAAACGTTCTTGAACCCGTGCCAGTGAGTTCGATAAGGTGTAGTATTTTGCCCCATCCTGTTGGGAAAAAGGACATTTTTTCTTCTGGTGTTAGCTGGTTGTAAAACTGTTCAAAGATGTTGAGGTAAATTGTGGTTTTTACAGTTTATTTGAAGAAAATTGGGCCCACTATTTGTGTTCCTGACACTGCGCACCAAACACCAATTTTCTGGTCGTGAAGTGGTGTTTTGTGAGTCAAATTGGGATTTTCAGCAGACCAGAATCCCGTATTCTGGGAATTTATGTGACCTGATAAATGAAACCAAGCTTCGTCCGTCATGAACTACAACAATGGGTCCAAATGTCTATCAGCAATCATTGTCAGCAACTAAGTCCAGTATTTTACGCATTTACCTTTGTCATACTTTTTACGTTCCTGCACACACGTTATTCAGTACAGTTTCAGGTTCAAAGATATCGGCGCTTGCTGACACGTCGTTCGTGATGTCCTAACTTGCTGAGCCAGTCTTAGAGTTGATTTTTGAGGGCTACTTGCAATCTGCTGCTGAATTTCATGCACAACTACTGCTGTCTTGGTGAATGGAGGCCTTGGTTTCTCTCGTGTTCACAACAGAGCCAGTTTGATGCCATTTCTGATACAGACTCTGGATGCAACATTTAGCCGGTGGTTTAGTTCCTGGGTACTTGTCGGCAAAGGTCTCTCGCATTTCCTTAATCGATCTGCTTCACACATAGCCTTCCACAATCACTACCATCACCATCTTTCTGACACAATAGGCAACTTTTATCAACCTGAATAATAAATCAGTCTTAGTTACCCATAGCAACCAATCAGGGCTCAGTTTTCAGTTATGACAGTTTCTGTGTGATCGGCATGCCAGGCTCTCTTGCTAACTGTTTAACCACCATAAAATGCAGAAGATCACTTATAGACAACTCTTATAATGTCCCTGGTCTTCTATTACAGACAGAGTGGTGGGGATGGGTAATTGTATGGCCATTTATCTTACAGCCATGCATAGGATAGTTAGAAGAAGCAGGGTATGCTGGGGCACATACAGTAGACCCAATTTCTTTATATATTCCTCTGTTCTAACTGCTTATAAGAAATACTAGGGCCATTAAAGAAGAAGATTAAATGGTTTGTAAAAGAATTGGGTTTTTGATTCTGTAAAATAAAAAATAACCTGTTTCCCGGTGCCGGCTCCCAGCTCCTTCTCCTCCTGGCCTGCAATGCTCTACTGGGCTCCCTTGATGTGAACACCCAGTTTGACTGTGACAGAGACTGGATCCCTTTGTGTCATGTGATAATTTGTCATGATGTAAAGGGAGTTGGTTACCATGGTGGCCAGTAATTGACTGTGGCAATGTCAATCCAAATGTTGACATTTAAGGAGCCCAGCAGAGCATCAGAGCAGGGAGCTGGCACTGAGAAGCAGGTAAGTCATCTTTACTTTACAGGTCCACCCCCCCCCATCTACAGTACTTGGCTGGACCCCTTTAAGAGAAGAATTTCTTAGAGTCTTTATAATGTTTGTGTATTCACTAAATTCAGTGTTCTTTTAATTCTTTTAATAGATCATATTTATCGGACTTTTGCAAGGATCCTTTTACACTGGCAGGTAACAACCCATAGAAAGCACAATCATGTAGGTGGATTGTGGGTGAATAGCAGCTTTAATGATTGTTCAAGACTTATGATAGTTTGTGCAGCCATATGTCTCCATTTTTGGCAGCAGCACTACCCCTTTACATGGGAGATGTGCTGCTGACAAGTCATTGTTTGCTGCAAAAAAATTTGATCAGCTGACAAACTATTGTTTGCTCATTTGGTGACTGACGGTCCTTTCACATGGGACAATGTTCTTATGAATAAGTATACAGTATATAGAAGTGTGTGTGTGTTTTTTTTTTTTTGTTTTTTTTTTACGTCCTTTCCAAATGTGTGGGCAGTTGCCCTAAAAGCCGATAATAGGAAGTAAATTCACAGGAAAGCCAGCACCATTGATCCAGTGATCTTAACAATTAATCCAAAAGCATAATTGTATTTTTATTTTTTTTATATGAAAAATTAAACTAAATCTATAGGTTACCAAAAGTGTTCATAAATAAGAATGGGTGAACCTATGGAAGTTTGGGTTGATCGGGTTCGGCCAAACTTCAGGTCGTGAACCCGAACTTGACCCGAACTTTACCCCAAACTCCTTTGAACTCAATGAGGACCCAAGTTTCACTTTATTATTATCCGCTATAACATGGCTATATCGGAAAATAATAGCATTCATAAGACAGAATGCAAAAGAGTATTGCCATTTAGGGGTTTAAAAAAAAGCAACTCAACTCGAAAATCCACTTGATCGGGACCCGCACCTATAAGACAATGGGGGCATATCCTAGCGATATGCCCCCATTGTCTAAAATGAGAATAACCCTTTAAATAGTGACATAGTTAAAGGGGTTGTCTCACTTCAGTAAGTGGCATTTATTATGTAGAGAAAGTTAATACAAGCCACTTACTAATGTATTGTTATTATCCATTTTGCTTCCTTTGCTGGCTGGATTCATTTTTCCATCACATTATATACTGCTCGTGGTTACAGACCACCCTGCAATCCATCAGTGGTGGACGTGCTTGCACACTATAGAAGAAAGCGTCAGCCTCTCTGGTGGCCGGGACTGTGGGAACGGACATAGGCTAGTGCTTTTTCCTATAGTGTGCAAGCACGACCACCACTGATGGATTGCAGGGTGGTCTGTAACCATGGAAACAAGCAGTGTATAATGTGATGGAAAAATGAATCATGCCAGCAAAGGAGGCAATATGGACAATCACAATATATTAGTAAGTGCCTTGTATTAACTTTATCTACATGATAAATGCCACTTACTGAAGTGAGACAACCCCTTTAACGCAGTTAAAAACAGACACAGATCCATCAAGTCCAACCCATAATCCTAAAGTGTTGATCCGGAGGAAGGCAAAACCCCTATGTGATGCCAATTCCACCATGTTAGGGGGGAAAATCCTTACTTACTCCAAGTCCAGCAATCAGAATCATTTCCTGGATCAACTTTCCATCTCCATAAATCAGTAGTAACCATAATTAGTCATATTATTACACTCAGGAAAGGCATACAGGTATGTCAGTGAATCAGTGAATCACCATATCATCTTGTGGCAGAGACCTCCATAATCTCATTGCTCTTACTGTAAAGAATTCTCAATACCATTGATGCTGATAAGCAAGTTTCTTTATTCTTTTACCTTATGAAGACAACCCCTGTCATATTACCAATTACAATGTTAATGTATATTGTCTGCCAGGCCTGTCAAGAATGCTGGATTCGACCCACAGTCTAATGAGTATGGCGAGCTCCTGTCTCTCCCCTTACAGATGATGTTAGGGGAGCGCAGGTTGCTATGTGGATATTTTTGCCCAATCATTTTCTCCTCCCTAGAGATAAGCTGTCACCATAAATGTCTGGTGGCAGCTTACACATTTAGTTGAGCCAAACGTTTGTGTATGGGCAGAGTCGGTACATATAGTTGTCTGCAGAGGCGTAGCTACCGGGGGGGCAGGGGGGCGACGGCTCCGGGCCCAGTGAGTCGGGGGGGGGCCCAGCAAGGATGACTATCAAGCGAATACAAGCGAGTGCTTCCATTATGGAAGCGCTCACTTGTATTTAGCGACCCCTATCAGACCTCAGATCAGCCCACCCAGCCACATAAAACTGACGTGCAGCGTCAGGTCATAGTGTGCGCCGGCCAGGGAAGACAGTGGAGCGCCGGACCGGAGGGCAGCGGCAGTGCGGGACAGGTAAGAAAGGTTTTTTTATTTTAATCTTATGTGGCTGGGTGGGCTGATCTGAGGTCTGATGGGGGCACAGTAGGCTGATGGGGGCACAATACGCTGATCTGAGGTCTGATGGGGGCACAATACGCTGATGTGAGGTCTGATGGGGTACAATACGCTGATCTGAGGTCTGATGGAGGCACAATACACTGATCTGAGGTCTGATGGAGGCACAATACGCTGATCTGAGGTCTGATGGGGGCAGGGGACTGTTAGTTTAGTGATGTAAAAACAGGTTTCCTTTAACATAGGAGTCCCCTTGTTTTTTACTCCTATTACTCCTATATTTTACTGCATTATATGGTAGAGTATTTACACTAGGGTATGTAGAAAGTCTATTGTACTGTACTTAACAGCATAGATGATCTAGCAGTTTATACAGTCATCTTTCTAATTCAATATTCTAACCACAACTAGTAGTATGTGCCTGTGAAGTTGGAAACATGCGTTTGGGAAGCCACTAAATGGGGGGCCCACTAAAGTATGTTTCGCCCCCCCCCTGCGCTGAACCTCTAGCTACGCCTCTGGTTGTCTGCCAAATTAGCATTCAATTGACAGCTATTGAATGTGTATGGCAAATGCGTATGGTGGGCTTAAAGGGGTTGTGTCACTTCAGCAAGTGGCATTTAGCATGTAGCGTTATACACTGATTGTTTCCATGGTTACGACCATCAGTGGTCGTTGTTCTTGCACACTATAGGAAAACGTGCCAACCTCTCTGGTGGCTGGGATCGTGGGAGCTTACATAGGCTGGTGCTTTTTCCAATATTGTACAAGTACGATGATGGAAAATGGATCAAGCCAGCAAAATGCAGCGACCGGAACCATGGTTGCTACGGGGGCGACCCTTTCCCCCTCCAGGGCCCTCTAAGGAGATCTTCCTTCTGTCCCAGTGGTAGGAGTGCCAAGGGAATCTGGGCCACTTAAGTCTTTGTTGGGATTGTCACGGTGTTCCTACCTTGTGAGACGAACAGGCCCCAGGCGGTGGCTCCGGCTGCAATAAATTTCTAGTAGTAGTAATAGAGAGTCGTCGGATGGGAATGATGCACAGACTTTTGTGGAAGATCCAACTTGGTTTTATTTGCTTAACTTTGAATGCAGATAACTCAATTCAGTCGTCAGCTTGGTGTCCAGCAAGTGCAGCTTTATGAATACTTGGCAGATGCTTGGAAATACAGGTTTCAGGCTTCCTGTTCTAAGCTGAGGTTACTTAAGTCTGGCTTCCCTTTAGAGTATTTGTTGTGCCTTATTGCAGGCTATATTACTCAGTCTTTAGGGTGCAGCAGAGCTGAAGGTGCTCTGCACATGTCCTCCCCAGTCAGGGGGTAGAGGACAACTGCCTGACTAAACTGTCTTAACTGTAATTTCCTCCTCACTGCAGGAAGTTGGAAGAACTTAACTTCTCTCCAGCAGAGGGGGTCAGAATGGACTAAGGACGTACCATTCTGGTAAAACTGCATCTGAAACTGCCATTGTATGTAATGACACCTGCTGGTACACCAGGTGCATTACATGGGAAACAGTTGCATAACATTGAATATAATACATATTAATGCTGGTGATGACATCAATGCACAGAATTACATTTCTAGAGTAGCACACAGATAGAAGCTGGTTACGCAGAGTTGTAACACTACTCTGGGGTGTTACATAAGCAGGCAATAATAAATAATAATACATTAGTAAGTGTCTTGTATTAACTTTCTCTACATAATAAATGCCATTTGCTGAAGTGATACAACCCCTTTAAGAACATTTAAGATATTTGCCTCAATAAGGACACATATCCATAAAAAAAAAATCTGTCAGATATATCAGATATCATAGCTCTACTCCTACAAAGATATACTGAGATGTAAAATAAATAAAATGATTTGTAACTAGAAGTAAAGCGGAAGGCATACTCTAATTTAAAGCATGTAAAACATGTATTTTTTGTGGCATTATGTCGAACTGTTATGCATTGATCTTTAAAAATAATTTTTATGAAACCAGTAGAGATGAGCAAACGAGCACTGTACCGCTTGGCTCCCATGCGCTCGCATGGGCGCAGGCAGCCGCTTCCGTCCTCCTGAGGAGGACTGAAGCGGCTGCCTGTGCCCATGCGAGCGCAGGGGAGCCGAGCTGTACAGTAGGACGGAAGCGGCTGCCTGCGCCCGTGCAAGCGCAGGGGAGCAGAGCGGTAGAGTGCTCGTTTCGAGCACGTTCGCTCATCTCTAGAAACCAGTTATTGTAAGCAGCTCGTTTTATTTTTCATTTTCAGAGTGCTGTCTAATTTAATATATTTTTTTTTTATTTATTCAAAAAATATTATTTAATCTAGATTTGCATATAAATATACATATAAGAAGCCAAACCTGAATTCTATGAGATGTTTGCACAACTAAACCACCACAAGGTGGCAGATGTGAGCAATTTTAAAGAAGTCTGGTTGCTTAAAGCTTATAGGACATAGATTTATAGTTAAATAAGCATGGTATTTGGCTGTGAAATTACCATTTCTTATCATTTAATTTGCTTTTTGTGTGTTTTACAACATAATGTGCACAAGCTTAATTTGAAATAAATCTGAAAAACTGAAATCACTTTGACTATAGAGCCTATTTTGATAGGAGAATCTACAGCTGAGTAATCTGTCGGGGTTGTTTGTAATAAGGTATAAGAGAATATTCTTGTTCAGTCAAATAATTACAGACAATTCTAACATGGAATATTTACAGTGGTTCATATTAGTAACATAGTGACATAGTTCATAAGGCCGAAAAAGGACATAGTGTCCATCTAGTTAGGCCTGTTAGTTATCTACCGTAAGAATTGCCTGCTAGGATTATTATAGTGCTGCGCATACAATATATGTGTAAAACAAATTATCTGCTTTGAGACCTATGGAGTGGACATTTCACCTCTCTCTATCATTCATGTTTGCTTACAGGCAGGGCAGTTTCTAGGGAATTTTACCAACATGGCGAACATTAAAAAAGGACCCCCTTCCCAATCAAATAACACTGACTTAAACAATGTTGCATAGCATGCACAGCCCCCCGCCACCCTGCACACTATGCTATAGGGGCCCCCGGCCACCCTGCACACTATGCTACAGGGGTATAACTACCAGCAGGGCCGATTCTAGCTTTTCTGCTGCCTGAGGCGAAAAATGAAATTATGTTTTCTCTTTTCTGTTCACCTGCTCACTGCAGCATTTGCAGTGGTAATCAGGTAAACAGAGCAGAGAAGGCAGCACTCATACAGGTACATAGATCTCCACATATGAACCATTTACATCCAGTGACATCTCTTCTCTGCTGTAGATGTTCTCTTTACTCATCTTCTCCTGTCAGACCAGACCACCATGATGATTTCTTTCAGCCATCTCTTCTCTCTGCAGAGTTTGACAAATAGACATTTTAGTTTCCTATTTTCCATCATCCTCCTCACTTTCTGAACATTCCATTTTGCCACCTCTAATACTGTGCCCCCCCAAAACTATACTGTAGAAACAGTCCCCATTATCAGACCACAGACCCCCCTTATCAGCTCTCAGACCCCCTTTTCAGCCTATCAGCCCTTCAGACCCAGCCTTATCAGACCTCAGATCAGCCTTTCAGGCCCCCTTATCAGGCCTCAGATCAGCCTTTCAGACCCCCTTATCCGCCCTTCAGACCCCCTTATCAGACCTCGGATCAGACTTAAAAAAAAATAAACTTACCTCTAATGCTCAGCCGCTCCTCTCCTCTTCCGGCGCTCTTCTGTTCTCCTCTCTTCTCAGGGTCCGCGCTGCAGTCACCTGACCTCCTGCAGCGTCAGGTCAGAGTGCGCTCTGTACGTCCTGACGCTGCAGGCAGCCAGGACTCAGCAGCGCAGGACCTGTGAGCCGGGGGAGGGGGTAAGTACAGTGCTTGGCCCCTCCCTTCCCCTGCCTCATGCATATGTACGCGTCTCAAGGAAGAAGAGGGGGGCGCCGTGGTATATTCTAAATCTCTTCTTCCTTGAAATGCGCGCCCCGTGCGGTCGCACCCCCCGCCCAGTTGTAGAAACGGCGCTGCTTACAGGCATTATTACATTTTCATAAATGTCTTACTCCTTGACTGCTTGCAGACGACCAACGTCTAGACATCAGGATGGTTCTTGTATAACTTTTTATAGATGTTTCTAAACGTCTCTGCAGAATCTGCAGCTTCACAGAAATCATGTAGCTGCTAAGTACTGCTAGCTGTCAGACTAGACCCTCCATAGAGAGCTTACTGCACCTATTACACATTTGACTGAACTAGCCCTTCACAGTGGGTGCCTGGTTTTGACAATTCCTTACCATCAGGGCCTGGACAAGGTATTTAGGTAGGTGCCCTAGGCAGATGAGGAATATGACCCCCCTCATCGATACACATACACATACATACACACATTAAAAAACAATTTTTTAAAAAAGTGCTCCACTAACATCATAATACACACCTAAGCTGTTGCAGAACCTCATATTGCATACCTCAGCTACTGCAGAACCTCACAATCACACCTCAGTTGCTGCAGAACCTCACATTACACACCTCAGCTGCTGCAGAACTTCGCAATACACACCTCAGCTGCTGCAGAACATCATTATACACATCTAAGCTGCTGCAGAACCTCACAATCACACTTCAACTGCTGCAGAACCCCACAGTACACACCTCAGCTGCTGCATAACCTCATAAAATACACCTCAGCTGCTGGATAACCTCAAGATACACACCTCAGCTGCTGCAGAACATCATAATACACACCTCAGCTGCTGCAGAACATCATAATACACATCTACAATTTTCTAACCGTGAATTACGTATATCTATATGCATTACTGCTTAAATACGTCTTGCTTCCGTGCATATGTGAAACATATTCATAGTCTGGGTGCAGAGGTAGCAGACTCTACCGGGCCAAGGAGCCTGTGTCACATATATATAGAAAGTTCTCACTGGTCAAGTTACACCTCTGGCTGGAGGGAAGGAGTTAGATCAAGAATTTGGCATGGGGGGTGGTGCAGTTTCAATTTTTGCCTCAGGCAGCAGGAGGGCTATGTGCTTCCCTGCCCCTGACCACAAAGCACTGAGGGAAGGGGGGCCCAAGCTGAACTCTTGCACCAGGGCACATGAGCCTTTAGCTACGCCCCTGTTCATAGTCCTCTATTCACACAACAGAGACCAGCTTGCCTTTATTTCTTCTGTATGGAATAGCATAGACCACTGATCAGCAACCTTCAGCACTCCAGCTGCTGTGAAGCTACAACTCGCAGCATGCAAACCTGTTTGGCTGTTCTTGTAACTCCCACAGAAGTGAATGAAGCATTCTGGGAGTTGTAGTTCCTGAATAGCTGGATGTTGCTGATCTCTGGCATAGACTGTTGTTCTATTCCAAGCAGAGGTATCCCTGCAAAAGCACATACTGGGGGTAATTTAATTTGACCCTCTGTGCTAGTTTTTGTCATACAAAAGTTGCAAGGTCCATTTTGTGACTTTTTAGGAGCGCACAGCATTTTTACACCACCCTTGATACAGGAAAGTCACAGGGGCAGTATGAGGGAGTGGCCGAACCAGGGCTATAAACCGTGGCAAAATCTAGAAACTGGCATAAATTTAGACTCAAACTTCAGTCAGGGGCTGGAGTAGATTTCATTCTGGCGCAAGGACTGGCAGTGGATGAGCCTAAATGATGACAAGGCCTGCTCCTTGAAGGAGATAGTAGGTCGGCACTGCGGTGGTTGTTTGTCAGCGGTGCTCGCGTCAAGGAGGAGCGCTCCTCTAGACATATAAGAAGTCAGACCGGCACTTTGCTGTTATTTTTCTATGCTTTTATTGTCACATTTTACAGATATTTGTGACTCGTTTCGGCTACATCAGCCTTCTTCAGACATATACAACATCACATGTCTTAGAGTTTAAATAGCCCGCCAAGGTGGGCATGACATCACATTACTATGGTAACATATAAACAAAAGAATAGAAAACAAGGCAATGTTTGTTTTTGTCATTAGATATAGTCTAATACACAAAAGGCTATTAATTTATCACATTACTAAAGATATACAGTAGTACACTCACTAGTACATCTCAGCTGGCACCCTGTTAGTGGGGTGTATTCTCCATTGCTATAGAGAAACTGCCTTTTTATTTCTGTAAAAGAAGTAATAAATAATGATTAAATATTGAATCTAGCAAGTTGTCACAAAAAACTATTAATCTCATATTCTCTATTGAGACCCCAGGCTTCTATTGTCCTCAGTGTATGTATCCAATACGTCTCTCTTTTTAGTAGCAGTTGGTTCCTGTTGCCTCCCCTCCGTGACTGTTGTACTTGCTCAATGATTTGAAAGCGTCATTGTGATATATTATGTTTCTGTTGGTGACAATGAAAAGGTATGGGTAGAAGTAGATTTTCTTTTTTTTTTTTTGTACATATTGTCGATTTATGTTTACTGAATCGATCTTTCATGCTCATAGAGGTTTCCCCTATGTAGAGAAGTCCACATGGGCATTTTAGGAGGTAGATGAGGTATGTGCTGTCACAAGTGAAGTACCCTTGCACCGGGTATTGTTCTCCTGTATGTGGATGGGAAAAATATTGTCCTCTAATGACACTTGAGCACTGTGTGCAATTCAGACATGGAAATGTGCCACGTTTTTCAGTGGTTAGTGTTGTCTGTTTCAGTAGTCTTTTGTTGCTTCCTATGTCCGCCCTCACTATTCTGTCTCTTATGTTAGGGTTTCTTTTGTAGCATATCATAGGACGGTTGTTCAATTCCTCTGTTTCTGGATAAGATTTGGATAATATACTCCAGTGTTTATAGAGTATATTTCTAACTTTGTTGATAAATGGGTGGTACTTAGTAACAAATGGTAGTCTGTTTGTCTTTTTGTTATTTGTTGTGATTGTAGTAATGCGTGAACTTTGTTCTGTCAAGACCTTTGTAGGGTAGCCTCTTTGACAGAATTTATTAGTCATCTCGTCTAATCTCACTTTCTGTTGTTCAGGGTCTGACACTATTTTCCTTACTCTCTGGAACTGTGAGAAAGGAAGGGATGTTTTTGTAGTATTGGGATGGTTGCTGGTGTAGGACAGAATGTGTTATCCACATTTTTGATGACCCATGTATCTAGAAAATGTATCCTGTCAACAGAGTAGTTGAGGGTGAACTGCAACTCTTTCCAGATAGAATTCAGGTAATATGTGAAGGCCATTAGGGTCTCAATGTCGCACCGCCATCCGCAAAAAATTATCACCGATAAAGCGACGCCAAAAGATACAGTAATTTTGAAAAAGGTCATTGTTATAGATATACATCTCTTCAAACCATGTCCTATTGCTATTTGCGTATGGCGGTGCGACATGAGCCCATCGCAGTCCCGCGTTGCTGTTGATAAAAAATATCTTAAAAAAGGAAATAATTCTTTTCCAATACCAGTTTGAGCAGTTCGAGGAAAAAGGTTTTTTCCTCCTCCCCATAGGAGCTTTGCTCTAGCATCCATTTTGTTGCTGTGATGCCTTTAGCGTGTTCTATAGATGTATAAAGGCTACATACATCAAGTGTAACCAGTAAACAATCAGGGGTTGTATTTATAGTTATAATTTCTTCTAGGAAGTGTCCTGTGTCTGTGTTGTGTGTTTTTTTTTTTTTTTTGTTAAGGGCGTTAACACTTTTTCAAGTAGAATAGCTGGAGGGGATAATATTGAGTCAATTGATGCAACAATTGGGCGACCTGGTGGGTATTGTATATTTTTATGGATTTTGGGTAATGTATAGAAAACCGGGGTGACTGGGTGTTGGTTAATCAAGAATTCTGCTAGTTTGTTGTCAATTATTTTGTCGTGTTCCTTCATGATAATTTCTAATTGATGTTTAATTTGCCATACTGGATCTGTGTTTAATGGAATATAAGTGGTAGTATCTGCAAGCTGATGCATGATTTCATCTACATAATACTTTTTGTCTAGTATTACTAGCGCTCCCCCTTTATCAGCAGGCTTAAAAACCACAGTTTTGTCATCCATCAGGCTATTCAAAGCCATTTTTTCATCATTACTTAAATTCTGTTTAATATGCAATTTATCCACACGCATTGAGTCTAGCATATTCTGTACATCTTTCTTTACCAACTGGACAAATGTCTCAACAGGGTGATGAGATTTGGGTGGCATGTATGTACTTTTTATCTTCAGACCAAACTGTTTTAAGGTTAATTTATCATCAGCCATTATCTCATCGTTGTTGGACATATGTTCAGAGGCAGAGAATTGTGCCTTTAAACGTATGTTACGGAAGAACCTTTGCAGGTCCATATCCAGGGCAAAAGTGTCCAAACCGCATGTGGGGCGGAATGATAAGCCCTTTCGTAAAATATTCATTTGTGCGGTACTCAAAGTTTTTGAGGATATGTTGACTACTAATGTCTCTGCTGTACCTATGAGCGCGTCCTCATGGATGCTTCTGTTCCTCCTGTAGTTGTGTCCTGCTCTCCTGGTATTCTTCTTTTGGAGTTTTCCCCTTTTGTTGTCTGTCTTTGTTGTCCTTTCTTTCCTAAAAAATGTCCCCGTTGTCCATCTGTAGTTTCGCTGTCAGAACTGGAGGATACAGAACCGATCCGTCGGCCGCTTCTTCTGTGTTGAGGAATGGCGGTACCTGTGGAATCCTAACATTTGTAGATCCTCCTTGAGAGGTAATCTTCAGAATCCCGAATGAATTTTGACCTCTTTGTTGCTTCAATGCTCTTTTTTTTTTTTTTTTTTTTTAGGTCTGTGCAATTTTTTTTCAATTTTTTGTTTTAAAGATGTTAAATCCTCAATTTTCAAGCAATCCCTAAGTTGAGTCTCAATGGAGGTAATGTGTTATTTGCAGTACTTTATTTCTTTATTTAAGTGTTCAATTGTCAAGACTATTATGTCCAGAGAGCACTTATTTAATATACTTGCAAAGTTTGTGCAGTATTCCAAGTTGTCCCCAAACAGAGTGGGGCGCAGGTTTACTCTCAAGCCACGAGGAATCCTCTACTCTGCTAGAGTTGCAGTGTTATAGTGAGGTCAGACGCTTTGCTTCCTTCTCCCAGCTCCAATGCCGGTGCATTAACTCTTCAGCACTGACTGGGGCACATGCGATGTGGGCGGTGGGAAAGGGTGTCCATCGGGTCCCCGCGCTGCTGTGACGGGGACCCGATGGCTTAAATGGCAGCCGTATGCCTTCCTTAGGCATCCGGCTGCCATCTACGGAAGCCTGTGAGATCCAGCCCCCCGGATCTCACAGGCAGACGGATGTAAGTGTATTACATTGAGTAATATACTTACAGCCAATGCATTACAATTAGAGATGAGCGAATATATTCGTAAAGATTCGTTATCCGTCTGAAATTCGTGTTTTTTTTTTTTTAAACTCCTCCCTGCATGTTTGGCGCCTATTTCTTAGCCAATAAACATGCAGGGAAGCCTGCGGAACCTCCTGCCTTTTCTACGTGTCTAGGAGTGATTGGCTGCCTGCATCAGGTGGCGTGCTATTATATATATATATATGCGTACGCCTGGGGCTCGGATCACACACCTTGTGGTTTTAGGAGAGGGAAAGAGTGTGCGTGTGACAGGTATAGCAAAAGCGTACAAAATAGGAAAATATTCGTTTCTATTAGGCAGGGAACTGCATTTGTGACCCAAAAGTCTTTTTTAAGACTACAGTACAATCCAGCTACAGAAGTGCAAATCAGATGCTGTAATCTGTGCTGTATATCATACATTATATCATACAAGCTAACTTCATGCATTATATATATATATACATATATATATATATATATCTATCACCAGGGGCAAGGGTAAAGGTGGGAGACATGGTCGTGGAACTGGTGTGGTGGGCAGAGGCGGTGCATGTGGTAGTGTGCAGGGTGACACTGTGCCTGCTGCTGTGGGAGCAGTTGAAAGACGCCAATTCAAGATGCCTGCTTTTCTGCAAAAGCTTGCAGGGCCGCAGGGTACAACTTTGACCGACCCCCCCCCCCCCAAGAGCAAGAGAATGTGATGAATTGGATGGCGTAGAGTGCGTCCAGCCATATGTCCACTGCCCGTCTTCCAGCCTCATGACAGCAAGGGGAGTGGACCTGTCCATCATCCACCTCGCCCTCCTTCTCCCCAGCCTGGATCCTCCACAGTCCAATCTCATGTGGAGACTTACTCACTGGAACTCTACAGTGAACCCTTCCCTGATGTGCTACCGGAGGAGATTCTCTGCCCCGATTCGAAAGAGCTGGTTGGGAGAGGCAGTGGGCTGGGCAGAGGGAGAAGCAGGGCCCGAGCTACTACTTCCCCCAAATGTTCTCAGGGGTCAAGCTCCAGTGCGCAAAGCTAGATACTCTGTAGTTTGGGAGTATTTTATGGATGAAGAGGGCGATCGACGGGTAGCTGTGTGCAAACTGTGCCACACCAAGATTAGCAGGGGAGTCAACAAAAAGAACCTGACCACAAGTAGCATGCACAAACATGTGGAGAAGAAACACCCCACTAAGTGGTTGGCACTTGAGTCAGCTGGTGATGATGACACTGCTGCTTCAGCCCCTGTGTCACATGCTGTCAGTGACCTAGTAGCCCCCGGCCGGGACGCTCCAGCCTCCAGCCCTGCAAGGTCCCCTGCAAATCCATATCCCTCCCCCGCCTCCACTCATGTGTTCCAGCGCAGTGTTCAATTGTCACTACAGCAGACCTTTGACCGCAAGCGCAAGTACATAGCCGTCCACCCTATGCACAAGCCTTAAACGTGCAGATCAGTAAACCGCTGAGCCTGGAGATGTTGCCGTATAGGCTTGTGAAAACGGAAGCTTTCCGCAACCTCATGGAGGTAGCAGCCCCCCGTTGCTTGGTCCCCAGCTGCCACTATTTTTCATTCGTTGCCATCCCCGCCCTACACCGCCACGTGTCGGAAAACATCATCCGTGCCCTCAGCAATGTGGTTTGTGGGAAGGTCCACTTAACCACAGACACGTGGACAAGTACCGGTGGGCAGGGACACTACATCTCCCTCACGGCACATTGGGTGAACCTGGTGGAGGCTGGGACCGAGTCTGACCGTGGGCCTGCTCACATGCTACCCACACCCAGAATTGCCGGACCAACATCGGTGTCTGTTTCACCCGAACATTACGCCTCTTCCTCCGACCTCCCCTTCCTCCTCCAAAAGAGTATTGATGGCCACATCGTGGAGTGTCAGTAGCTCAATGCGCATCAGCACAGCGGTGGGGAAGCGTCAGCAGGCCGCGCTGAAACTACTTAGCTTGGGCGACAAGAGTCATACGGCTCAAGAGCTGTTAGAGGGCATCAGGGGGGAGACGACTATGTGGCTTGCGCAGCAGAACTTGCAACCAGGTCTGGTTGTTTGTAACAATGGGTGTGACCTGGTGGCAGCTCTGAAACTTGGTGGACTCACACACGTGCCATGCATGGCCCACATACAAAACAGTGGTCCAGCGGTTTCTTAAGACCTACCCCGAGCTTGCTGTGTTGCTCACCTAAAGTGCGCCGCATCTGTGCACATTTTAGAAAGTCCACCACAGATGTTGCCACCCTCAGGACAGTGCAACAGCGGTTACAACTCCCTGTTCACCGGCTGCTGTGTGACGTTCCCACACGTTGGAATTCAACGTTGCAAATGATAGCCAAGGTGTACCAGCAGCGAAGGGCAATAGTAGACTGCCAGCTGACAGCTTCCCAGAGAGGTGGTAGTCATGCCAGTCAGCTTCCTCAGGTGTATAATGAGGAGTGGACATGGATGGCTGGCATCTGCCAGGTCTTAGGCCCCTTTGAGGAGGCAACACATATGGTTACTATAACCTACAAAAAGGACTGTATAATGCCATCAAAGAATCAACCAAATTCAATAACAAATATCCAATCTTTATTAAATACTAAAAATTACATCATAAAATAGAGGAGTCCATACATATAAGAGACATACAGATAAAAAGGCAAATAAGCCCCACTGAAGGGGGACAATACACCTGCGCCCAGGCCCCAAGAAAGTCACACAGGCCGGAAAACGTACAGGGGGCCAATAAGATTAATAATAGGCCACACTCAAAAATGCCATAGCAAAGAAAAATGTCCCCAAGGCTCATATATGGATTTATAAATAAGTAACCAAACGGTTTACCAATAAATTAGAGCTCAAAAGAAGGGGAACACAAATAATCATGGCAGTACGTTACCAGTATAACAGAATAATCACAAAGGGCGTCGCAGGTGCAGTCCCCCGTTCACCCGACGCGTTTCGCCGGTATGGCTTCGTCAGGGGTGACAAGAATATGTGGGGAATAATGTTCACAAGAGGGTTTAAATAATACCACAACAGATGGAAGAAATTACCTCATCATCAGACCCGGGATCGCGCGCATCGGGGCCTCCATAACCGCACAAAGACGAAGTCTCGCGAGAAGACGGTAGTCCCGGTCACGCGATACCCGGGCCGATGGTCACATGATCGGAGATGATCACATGATCAGAGATGGAACAACAGTAAGTCTAAAATCAAAGGGATGGATCACTCATCACATGATCAACTGCAATCACATAATTTAAAACAACAAAAACACCAAAATCAACATAGTCATTGCATAATTATATATAGAGGACATGGACATGATTGTTATTGCACTAAAATATCGGAAAAAAATATGTATGTACACAAAAAGTGTTTAATTACCATACCAAACATGTCAAAATGTGTTAAAAAATGATTATGTGCAAAAACCGCAAACACTGAGTATTCATTATATACAGAAATACTATATATATATATATATATATATATATATATATATATAAAAATATATTATAGGACAAATAAATTAATAAAAAAAAAAAAAAGTGAAAAAAGTGACAAAATTAATAATAAACATACCGTGCAAGTGCAAAGTGCCCAGTGCCAAGGTGCTAAGTGCTCAAAGTGCAAAACAAGGAAAATTATTCCAATAATGTAAAAATCAAGAACAATACTATACAGAGAAAGAACAAACAAGTGAGATTATATCCCATTGCAGGATATAGACAAAAGTCCATTCCTGTATCAAGAAGAAAAAGGAAGGATGATATCCTTCATCAAGTAAGGGGTTCTCAAGAGTGTAGAAGAGTCCAATCCTTGTCCATTGCCCATAGATGTATATAGAAAAAATATATATCTATACTATGTCTCTCCATTATCAGTGATTTTGAAAAAAACCTAAAGATAGGAGGTCAAAGAAAAAAGGAGACATTTAGTGATCATAGATGATTATAAATCCACATCTTTAATATAACAAAAAACAGGTTAAAATGAAGACCCTCCAAAATCTATACCAGTCAGAAAAGAAGTAAAAGCAGGAGAAGAAAAAAAAAAGAAAAAAAGCTATTGTACTCATTAAGGCTCAATGGGGACAACGTACCCAATTTATAAATCCAACGTGTCTCTTTTTGGGCAAGGTGACATTTACAATTTCCCCCCCTGATGGATTGGTATACACGATCGATACCTATCACCCTTAGTAGGTTCGCATCGCAATGATGGTGTAGTTTAAAATGTTTGGGCAATGTTTTAAGTCCAGATATAAATTCACTATCCGTTGCAGCCACTATATCACGAACATGTTCTCTTACACGTTTTTTTAATTCACGGGTAGTCATGCCAATATATATTCTTTTGCACGGGCAAGTGGCATAGTAGATTACACCTACCGTTGTGCAATCTATTTTATGCGTAATTCTGTATGTTGTTTGTCCCCTGGAATCCTGGAAGGTGTCCGCATAATCAACATTTACACATGCAACACATTTCCCACAGGGGGAACAACCCCACCTAGGACCTCTGGACCCAAAAGCCGCGCCAGGTTTCTCACCTTGATGATAGCTGTGAACTAGGGCATCTTTTAAATTCATGGATCGCCGAAACGTTAATGCCGGGCGCTCAGGTAAGTGTTGGGCTAAGTCTGGATCATTCAATAAGATCGGCCAGAATTTTTGTAGTGCTCCTCTGACCAGATCCATCCTGGAGTTAAAGTTGGTAATAAACCGAATGTTATCCATAGATCCAGTTTTCCGTTTCTTTGTAATTAATAATGCCTCTCGTTCACTCTTATTGGCTCGTCTCAAGGCACGTTTCAGCGATCTATTACTATACCCACGTTCACGGAATCGTGTTAAAAGTTCCTGGGCCCGTTGTTGAAATATATAATCATTGGAGAAAATCCGTTTAAGGCGCAAAAATTGCCCAACTGGAATATTATCTATCAAATGGCCTGGATGAGCAGAAGTGGCATGCAATATTGTATTTGTAGCAGTAGGCTTACGATAAAGGTCCGTTTGAATAAAACCATTTGAATCGACGCTTAACTCTAGATCTAAAAAATCTACCTTCTCATGGCTCCACTGGTATGTCAGATTGATGTTATACTCATTACAGTTAAGGGCGGCCATAAAGATATCCAGCTCCTGTGGGGACCCCTGCCAAAGGAACAAAATGTCATCAATAAATCTTGTCCAAAATTGGACTCTGTCAATAAGATCTACCGGATTAGACATAAATATTTCACGCTCCCATTGTCCCAAAAACAGATTTGCATAGGACGGCGCAAAAGCCGCCCCCATGGCCGTCCCTTGTCGCTGGAGGTAAAAATTCTCCTTGAACACAAAAAAATTGTGTGTCAAAGAAAATTGCAAAAGCTGACCAATAAGCTCACCAAATTCCCTATCTACATTATTCAAGAGAAACATATGTGTCACTGCATTAATACCATCAAGATGTCGAATTGATGTATATAAGGATTCCACATCGCAGGTGACCAACAGCATATCTTCCTGAATATGTATGCCATTGATCTTTCTCAACAGGTCAGAACTATCTCTGATGTAAGATGGTAACAATTCCACCATTGGTTTTAATATGAAATCAATCAATTGCCCAACTGGTTGTAAAAAGCTGTTAGTTCCAGCAACGATCGGCCTACCTGGTGGCACTGATAAATTTTTGTGCAATTTCGGTAGTAGATACAAGGTTGGAATGGTAGGCTCCACTACTATAAGTCCTGCTATTTGTTGATCCTCCAGAATTCCATTCTCCTTTGCCTGCGATAAAATCACCGCAAGTTCCATCTGAAATTTAGAAAGAGGGTTAAAGGTCAATTTTTTATAACAGCATTCATCCTTCAACTGTCTATAAGCCTCCTTTTCATACATTTTGGTTGGCCACAACACAATATTTCCTCCTTTATCGGAGGGCTTGATAATCACCCCTTTAATCTTCTGTAACTGATTAAGGGCTTCTCTTTGTGTTCTGGTGAGGTTGTCTGTGGTCATTCTTTCAGGTATCTTTTTAAATTCTTCTGTCACTAACCTAGTGAACAAATCAATTTCAGGATACAAGGAGAATTGGGGGAACCGAGTTGACTTAGGTAGGAGACTACGAGGGTATTCACCTACCTTAGGTTCCTCCTGTTCTTCCATTAGATCCCTCAGGACTCCTAATGCTTCCTGCTCCTCAATAGTGATAAGTTGGTTTTCATGCTCCTCCTTTTTGCTATAAATTTTCTTAAAAGCCAACTTCCGGGCAAATAATTGTAGATCTTTTACTAGAAGGAAGCAATCAGGTTTAGCAGTTGGACAGAAAGTTAAACCCAAACTTAAAACCTCCACCTGTGCTGATGTTAAACTTACATCAGACAGGTTAACTACCTTTAAGTTCAAGGCAGGTGCAGGTGCATGGCTGCTGCCATTATTCTTTCCTCGTCTCTTATTCTCCCCTTGGCGGGTATCACCACCCAGTCTCCTCTTCCCTGACCTTACAGGGTATCGTCCAAAGTTGTACGATGACTGAGATGTATTAGTATTAGTGGATGAGACCGACGAGATAGATGGTGATCTCTTACGTTCACCCGATGTTCTGAATTGCCACTTATACATTCGGTTGTTCTCCTTATCTCCCAAGTCTCTTTGAAATTTCTTAGTTTTAAATGATGATATTTGGTCGCCCCATTCTTGCAACCAGGCATCCATGTCATTATTGAGAGCATCAATCTCACCTTGTGTACATTCCGATTGTAATGAATGAAGAATGGTTTCAATCTCAGCCTCAATCGTAGATAAAGTTTTATCATTATGAGAGATAATTAATCCCAAAAAAGTTCGAGAGCATGTGTTACAAGCCTCCTCCCACTGAGACACTAGGCTCTCATCCTCTAATGAAAAAGATGGAAACACTTGAACTCGTAAGCCTCTGGGGAGTAGCTCCTTGGTTAAATAATTTTGTAACGTCACCTTATTCCACCACACACGAGTTCTTCTATGTAAAGTAGATTTTAGTGTCTTCTTTAAAACTCCTTTCCGACTAGATTCTCCTACTCCTATGGATTCCTCATTAAAAGCGTCCCTGACGCGATTAGACCAAGTAACGTCACGACTACGGAAATCCATAGTGTATAAAGGCCAACCTGTGAAAAACACAGCACATAAGTAATATATCAAACAATGAAGCCTACCACTAGGCACAGCCCCAAGAAATTACCACTATAACCTACAAAAAGGACTGTATAATGCCATCAAAGAATCAACCAAATTCAATAACAAATATCCAATCTTTATTAAATACTAAAAATTACATCATAAAATAGAGGAGTCCATACATATAAGAGACATACAGATAAAAAGGCAAATAAGCCCCACTGAAGGGGGACAATACACCTGCGCCCAGGCCCCAAGAAAGTCACACAGGCCGGAAAACGTACAGGGGGCCAATAAGATTAATAATAGGCCACACTCAAAAATGCCATAGCAAAGAAAAATGTCCCCAAGGCTCATATATGGATTTATAAATAAGTAACCAAACGGTTTACCAATAAATTAGAGCTCAAAAGAAGGGGAACACAAATAATCATGGCAGTACGTTACCAGTATAACAGAATAATCACAAAGGGCGTCGCAGGTGCAGTCCCCCGTTCACCCCGACGCGTTTCGCCGGTATGGCTTCGTCAGGGGTGACAAGAATATGTGGGGAATAATGTTCACAAGAGGGTTTAAATAATACCACAACAGATGGAAGAAATTACCTCATCATCAGACCCGGGATCGCGCGCATCGGGGCCTCCATAACCGCACAAAGACGAAGTCTCGCGAGAAGACGGTAGTCCCGATCACGCGATACCCGGGCCGATGGTCACATGATCGGAGATGATCACATGATCAGAGATGGAACAACAGTAAGTCTAAAATCAAAGGGATGGATCACTCATCACATGATCAACTGCAATCACATAATTTAAAACAACAAAAACACCAAAATCAACATAGTCGTTGCATAATTATATATAGAGGACATGGACATGATTGTTATTGCACTAAAATATCGGAAAAAAATATGTATGTACACAAAAAGTGTTTAATTACCATACCAAACATGTCAAAATGTGTTAAAAAATGATTATGTGCAAAAACCGCAAACACTGAGTATTCATTATATACAGAAATACTATATATATATATATATATATATATATATATATATATATATATATATATATATATATATAAAATATATATATAGGACAAATAAATTAATAAAAAAAAAAGTGAAAAAAGTGACAAAATTAATAATAAACATACCGTGCAAGTGCAAAGTGCCCAGTGCCAAGGTACTAAGTGCTCAAAGTGCAAAACAAGGAAAATTATTCCAATAATGTAAAAATCAAGAACAATACTATACAGAGAAAGAACAAACAAGTGAGATTATATCCCATTGCAGGATATAGACAAAGGGACGGCCATGGGGGCGGCTTTTGCGCCGTCCTATGCAAATCTGTTTTTGGGACAATGGGAGCGTGAAATATTTATGTCTAATCCGGTAGATCTTATTGACAGAGTCCAATTTTGGACAAGATTTATTGATGACATTTTGTTCCTTTGGCAGGGGTCCCCACAGGAGCTGGATATCTTTATGGCCGCCCTTAACTGTAATGAGTATAACATCAATCTGAAATACCAGTGGAGCCATGAGAAGGTAGATTTTTTAGATCTAGAGTTAAGCGTCGATTCAAATGGTTTTATTCAAACGGACCTTTATCGTAAGCCTACTGCTACAAATACAATATTGCATGCCACTTCTGCTCATCCAGGCCATTTGATAGATAATATTCCAGTTGGGCAATTTTTGCGCCTTAAACGGATTTTCTCCAATGATTATATATTTCAACAACGGGCCCAGGAACTTTTAACACGATTCCGTGAACGTGGGTATAGTAATAGATCGCTGAAACGTGCATTATTAGGCATTATTATTATTATTAGGCATTATTAATTACAAAGAAACGGAAAACTGGATCTATGGATAACATTCGGTTTATTACCAACTTTAACTCCAGGATGGATCTGGTCAGAGGAGCACTACAAAAATTCTGGCCGATCTTATTGAATGATCCAGACTTAGCCCAACACTTACCTGAGCGCCCGGCATTAACGTTTCGGCGATCCATGAATTTAAAAGATGCCCTAGTTCACAGCTATCATCAAGGTGAGAAACCTGGCGCGGCTTTTGGGTCCAGAGGTCCTAGGTGGGGTTGTTCCCCCTGTGGGAAATGTGTTGCATGTTTAAATGTTGATTATGCGGACACCTTCCAGGATTCCAGGGGACAAACAACATACAGAATTACGCATAAAATAGATTGCACAACGGTAGGTGTAATCTACTATGCCACTTGCCCGTGCAAAAGAATATATATTGGCATGACTACCCGTGAATTAAAAAAACGTGTAAGAGAACATGTTCGTGATATAGTGGCTGCAACGGATAGTGAATTTATATCTGGACTTAAAACATTGCCCAAACATTTTAAACTACACCACCATTGCGATGCGAACCTACTAAGGGTGATAGGTATCGATCGTGTATACCAATCCATCAGGGGGGGAAATTGGAAATGTCACCTTGCCGAAAAAGAGACACGTTGGATTTATAAATTGGGTACGTTGTCCCCATTGGGCCTTAATGAGTACAATAGCTTTGTGCCCTTTTTGTAAGTAGTTTGTCCTGGGGGTTTCGCTGTTGTTTCTTGTCTCCTTTTTTTACGTACCCCTGTGTTGGCTTTTTTTCTTTTTTTTTTTCTTCTCCTGCTTTTACTTCTTTTCTGACTGGTATAGATTTTGGAGGGTCTTCATTTTAACCTGTTTTTTGTTATATTAAAGATGTGGATTTATAATCATCTATGATCACTAAATGTCTCCTTTTTTCTTTGACCTCCTATCTTTAGGTTTTTTTCAAAATCACTGATAATGGAGAGACATAGTATAGATATATATTTTTTCTATATACATCTATGGGCAATGGACAAGGATTGGACTCTTCTACACTCTTGAGAACCCCTTACTTGATGACAGATATCATCCTTCCTTTTTCTTCTTGATACAGGAATGGACTTTTGTCTATATCCTGCAATGGGATATAATCTCACTTGTTTGTTCTTTCTCTGTATAGTATTGTTCTTGATTTTTACATTATTGGAATAATTTTCCTTGTTTTGCACTTTGAGCACTTAGCACCTTGGCACTGGGCACTTTGCACTTGCACGGTATGTTTATTATTAATTTTGTCACTTTTTTCACTTTTTTTTTTTTTATTAATTTATTTGTCCTATATATATTTTATATATATATATATATATATATATATATATATATATATATATATATATAGTATTTCTGTATATAATGAATACTCAGTGTTTGCGGTTTTTGCACATAATCATTTTTTAACACATTTTGACATGTTTGGTATGGTAATTAAACACTTTTTGTGTACATACATATTTTTTTCCGATATTTTAGTGCAATAACAATCATGTCCATGTCCTCTATATATAATTATGCAACGACTATGTTGATTTTGGTGTTTTTGTTGTTTTAAATTATGTGATTGCAGTTGATCATGTGATGAGTGATCCATCCCTTTGATTTTAGACTTACTGTTGTTCCATCTCTGATCATGTGATCATCTCCGATCATGTGACCATCGGCCCGGGTATCGCGTGATCGGGACTACCGTCTTCTCGCGAGACTTCGTCTTTGTGCGGTTATGGAGGCCCCGATGCGCGCGATCCCGGGTCTGATGATGAGGTAATTTCTTCCATCTGTTGTGGTATTATTTAAACCCTCTTGTGAACATTATTCCCCACATATTCTTGTCACCCCTGACGAAGCCATACCGGCGAAACGCGTCGGGTGAACGGGGGACTGCACCTGCGACGCCCTTTGTGATTATTCTGTTATACTGGTAACGTACTGCCATGATTATTTGTGTTCCCCTTCTTTTGAGCTCTAATTTATTGGTAAACCGTTTGGTTACTTATTTATAAATCCATATATGAGCCTTGGGGACATTTTTTCTTTGCTATGGCATTTTTGAGTGTGGCCTATTATTAATCTTATTGGCCCCCTGTACGTTTTCCGGCCTGTGTGACTTTCTTGGGGCCTGGGCGCAGGTGTATTGTCCCCCTTCAGTGGGGCTTATTTGCCTTTTTATCTGTATGTCTGTTATATGTATGGACTCCTCTATTTTATGATGTAATTTTTAGTATTTAATAAAGATTGGATATTTGTTATTGAATTTGGTTGATTCTTTGATGGCATTATACAGTCCTTTTTGTAGGTTATAGTGGTAATTTCTTGGGGCTGTGCCTAGTGGTAGGCTTCATTGTTTGATATAACACATATGGTTAGCGGCGATGTGGACATCATCAGCGTCACCATCCCGCTGCTGTGTCTCATCCAAAAATTCTTAAAGAACTTAATATCAGAGGATTTAGGCATGTCACAGGAGATGGGGGAAGACAGTCCGTTGTTTGCCATCCAGAGCACACTCACATCAGTTTTGCAGAGCGAATTACAGGAGGTAGAGGAGAAGACTCTAGGCCACACTGCAGGGGGCGATTCGATGACAGCAGTTCAGCAGGTATGGGCTGAGGAGGAGGAATTGGAGGTGGAGGTAGAGGAGGAGGAGGAGATGGATAGTTAGTCGATTGAGGAGAAGGAAGTGTTGCACTGTGGGGCTGTACCTCACATGGCTGACTTTGTTAGGCTGCCTTTGTCGCGATCCTCGCGTGAAGACCATTCTGGCCACCAATGATTACTGAGTGTACACCCTCCTAGACCCACGGTGTAAGGACAATTTCCCCATTCTAATTCTTGTGGTGGAAAGTACTACAACGTTCAATTCATACCACAAGGCCCTGGTGCAAAAAATGCTACAAGCATTTCCATCTGACACCGCTAGCGACAGGGGACGGACTGCAGTGGGCCAAGTAATAGGGGTGAGGAGGGGAAAAGGCAGCTGGTCCAGCAAGGGCAGGGGTACACTGGGTCAGGCCTTTGCCAAGTTTTTGTCACCCCAGCCAGAGTGTACCACCTGTCCACAGGTTAGGTAGAGTAGGGCGGAACTGTACCGCAAGATGGTGAGGGAGTATGTACCAGACCAGACCAGCGTCCTGAACGATGACTCCACTCCATACAATTATTGGCTGTCCAAGCTGGACAAATGGCCTGAACTGGCGCAGTACGCCTTGGAGGTGCTGGCCTGCCCTGCCGCTAGCGTACTGTCTGAAAGGGTCTTTAGTGCTGCTGGGGGGATAATCACCCAAAAACTGACCCGCCTGTCGACAGACAGCGCCGACAGGCTGACGTTCATCAAGATGAACAAGTTGTGGAGATT
>ONZH01022709.1:0-56123 GCA_900303285.1 Rhinella marina
AAGGCCGATGAAAAGGACAAAGATATTTCAATCTTCTTACAGAAAGCTCTCCAGAATTTGGACACAAACTGCACCCCCCTGTCCCGATACAATATTCTCTGGAATACCATGCAATTTAACTATGTGGTCCAAAAATACAGACACCAAGACCTTAGCAGACGGTAATTTACACAACGGAATAAAATGACACATCTTGCTAAATCTGTCAACCACAACCAAAATCACAGTTTTTACCTCGGAGCAAGGTAAATCCGTGATGAAGTCCATGGACAAATGCGACATGGTCTGCTAGGTATGGGTAATGGACGTAGCTGCACCCATAGGCCGTGTCTTGGGATTCTTGGACCTGGCACAAGTATTGCACGCAGTTACGAAAGCCTGAACATCCCTGGAAATCGATGGCCACCAGTACTGCCTAGAGACTAACTCCTTGGTGGCATAGATACCAGGATGACCACATAATACAGCGTTATGGCACTCACCCAGCAGTCGCAAACGCAAATGAGCCGGCACAAACAATTTGTCATAGGGGGTACCAGTGGGAGCGAGATGCTGTTCTGCTGAAATTTCAGATGCCAGATCAGACGAGGTAGCGGCCACGATGATGTCATTCGGCAGGATGGGCTCAGGAGGGACGTCAGGAGGCTGATACGCCTGAAAGCTTCGGGATAAGGCGTCAGCCTTAATGTTCTTGCTTCCTGGTCTAAAGGTAACACAAAAATCAAAACGGGTAAAGAACAAAGCCCACCTCGCCTGTCTGGGATTCAAACGTTTAGCAGACTCCAAAAACATAAGATTTTTATGATCAGTGAGGACCACAATGCGATGTAATGCCCCTTCCAGGAAGTGACGCCATTCCTCAAATGCCCACTTAATGGCCAACAACTCTCTATTACCGATATCATAGTTTCTCTCCGCAGACGAGAACTTGCGGGAGAAAAAGGCACATGGCTTAAGGTTAGTTAAGGTGGAAGACCCCTGGGACAGTACTGCCCAACCCCATCCTCAGATGCATCCACCTCAACTACAAAGGGCTCACTCTGGTCAGGCTGGATTAACACCGGGGCATTAGTGAAACACTGTTTTAGCTTCTCAAAGGCTTCAATAGCTGCAGGGGGCCAATTAACTAGATCCGCTCCCTTACGAGTCAGATCTGTAACTGGTTTGACCACCAATGAAAAATTTTTAATAAATTTGCGATAAAAGTTCGCAAACCCTAAAAATCGTTGGAGCACCTTAAGGGAGGAGGGTCGCACCCAATCAAGGATGGCTTGCACCTTAGCTGGATCCATTTTGCAAGAAAAAGGAGTCAAAATGTATCCTAAAAAGGCCACTTCCTGAACGCCAAAGATACACTTCTCCCCCTTAACAAATAGTTTATTTTCACGTAACACCTCTAACACTTGCCTGGTATGTGAAACGTGAGACTCCCAATCCACCGAAAAAATAAGGATATCATCAATGTAAACAATCATGAACCTCCCAATAAAAGGTCTGAAAATGTCATTGACAAAATTCTGGAACACAGCGGGTGCATTGCTTAGCCCAAAGGGCATTACTAAATACTCATAGTGACCCTCAGGGGTATTGAAGGCCGTCTTCCATTCATCCCCCTCCCTAATTCTAATCAGGTTATAAGCTCCCTTCAAATCCAGCTTAGAGAACCAGCAGGAGCCTTGAATCTGGTTCAGTAAGTCCGGGATAAGGGGCAGCGGGTACCTGTTCTTGACCGTGATCTTGTTAAGTTCCCTGTAATCAATACAGGGCCTCAATCCTCCATCCTTCTTACCAACAAAGAAAAATCCGGCCCCCATGGGGGAAACTGAAGGCCGGATGTGACCCTTGGCCAGACTCTCCTTAAGATAATCCCTCATGGACTGCCGCTCAGGAGTGGAAAGATTGTAAATACGGCCCTTAGGATACTTGGAACCTTCAGTAATCTCAATAGCACAATCATATTGCCGGTGAGGAGGGAGGAACTCAGTCTCGGACATGGAGAATACGTCCTGAAAATCTCTGATATATCCAGGCAGGATAAGAGACTCAGTGGTATCTCCAACCTGTAATATCGATTTGCAACATTTGGAACAATCACCCTCCCCACTTCTCTAATTCACCTGCAGGCCAGTTTGATCACAGGGTTGTGGTCCTGTAACCATGGCAGACCTAAAACGAGGTCAGCAGGTAAATCCCTTAGGATAAGGAAAGAGCAAGTTTCAGTATGGGAAATTCCCACAGTTAAGGAAACCTCGGGAGTACAAAACTCCACCCTCCCATTATTTAATGGGGTGGAATCTAAAGCAATGATTTGAATTGCTTCCCTTAAAGGAACTAGCGGAATACCCACAGATTGTACAAAATCAAAATTAATAAAATTAACGGCAGAACCTGAATCAACAAACGCTTGACCAAACCCCCTTAATTTGATTATAGGTGACAGAGATAGGTAGCAAAACTTTCCTCCTTACCACCGCTGGAGTTACCTTACTTCCCGCCGGAGATCTCCTAGAGGGCGGAAGTTTGGGACACTGCTGGAGCCAGTGGTTCATTTCACCGCAGTAAAAACAGGCTCCCTTCAGGCGTCTCTGGTCCCTTAGGGTTCCACCTAATTGCATGGGCTCCTCCGGAACTCTGGTAGGGGATGGACTTGGAAGAGCAATGTCAGGCAACACGGCAACCTGAGGAATGCTTGAACGTTCTCTCAGTCTCTCTCTCACCCGTCGGTCTAGCTTAATGGCTAAGGTCATGGTCGCCTCTAAGGACTCAGGAGTCGGATAACACACTAGAAGGTCCTTCAGTTGGTCAGACAGCCCTACCCGGAATTGACTTCTTAAGGCTGGGTCATTCCATCCTGAAGAGACACACCACTTCCTAAACTCCGCGCAATAGTCCTCTACTGGACGGTTACCCTGCCGAATGTCCCTGAGCTGAGACTCGGCGACCGCAGTCAAGTCGGGCTCCTCATATAATAAGCCTAAGGCTAGAAAAAATGCGTCTACAGTCTGCAGACTTGGGGAGTCAGGGGGTAACGAAAAGGCCCACTCCTGCGGATCACCCTGCAGCAAGGAAATAATTATTCCCACCCGCTGCTGCTCGGAACCCGAGGAGTGGGGGCGTAAGCGGAAATATAATTTAACGCTTTCCTTAAAGGAACGGAAGGCCTTCCGGTTCCCCGAAAATCGGTCCGGCAGCTTAACATGGGGCTCCACAATGGGGTTGGATGCGGAAGGAGCCACTACTGGAGCGGATTGAATCTGCTCCTGATGTTGGAGCCTCTCGGCCAGATCCTGGATTGCCTGAGCCATTCCTTGAACCTGGTCCGTGAGAGCCCGCAACTGCTCCATGAAATTTGGGCCTGTGATTTTGTCACGAGGGGAGACAAGGGTGGTGAGCCCTGAACTGACCCCTCCTTCTTTCCCTGCCTACTTGCCTCAGTCGGCCCTAGGCAGCCGCGGACAACCACAAGACGGTCCCTACACTGGATAAGTGCGCAGGGAGGGAAAGGGAACACAGGGACGGACAAACACAGACGAGACAAACACAATGTAAGAGTAGTCAGAAAGCCGGGTCAAACACAAGAGGTCACGTCAATACCAGGGGAGAAGCAAAAGAGAGGTCTAAAGTCCAAGTCCAAATCCAAAATCCAAGTAGTAATTCCAGCAAAAGGTCGCACAAGCACTGATCAAAGAGGTAACTAATCACAGGCGATTTGAGAGGGCAGCTGGCAGCTTTAAAAAGCCCTCCAATGGGTCATGTGACGGGGCCAGCGTCACATGACCTCATTTGCATAATGAGCGCTGGCCAAATGTGACCAGCGCTCAAATATGCTATAAATTTGGTCATGTGGCGTGGCCAGCGCCACATGACCCAAATATAAGGCCCCCATATGAAAATATACTCTGAGCGCTGGCTTGCCGGGCCAGCGCTCAGTACCGCCCACTGCTCGTGTCTAGGGGGGCGGGGACGCCGGGCACGCAGCATCCGGAAGCGCGCCCGACGCTCCCCGCCTCTTGTTACCATGGAGACGAGGACGCCAGTCGCGTCCTCGCTCCGTGGAAGCGGAAGTCCGGCGGCGCTGCAAGCGGGGAGCGTGCCGCCGGCTTCCCGTGACAGGTACTGCTTGCTGTGCCTACTTTTGTTGTTTCTTCCTACATATGTTTGGACGTGCCTAATTATGTTGTCCTGCATTCTGTCAATTTGGACCCACCTGCAACATGGGGCCGCTTTCAACTTTTTTCCAGGGCCATTTTTAGTTCCCAGTCCACCCCTGCCTGTTTTAATAGCCTCATGCATTCCCCATGTAATAACATGTCACGACAGGGGGGAACACAAGGGAGAGTGAGCCCTGTCCTGAACCCCACCTCTTTCCCTGCCTACTTACAGTAGGAGCCCTAGGCGGCAACACCGTAACTTGGAGACGTTCCCTGTACTAAGTAAGTGCAGGGCAGGGAAGGGAACACAGGGATAGACACAAACGGACGGAACAAACACAATATAAGAAAGGTAAACAAGCCGGGTCAAATACAGGAGATCGCGTCAAATACCAGGGGGTCAAGAGAAGAGTAGTCTAAGTCCAAAATCCGAGTCAGAGTCCAAATAGCAAGATCAATATGGCAAGGTAACAAGCACTGGTCAAAGGTAGAACTAATCACAGGCATCTGAGTGAGGCAGTTGCCATCTTTAAATAGCCCACCCAGGATCATGTGATGTGGCCAGCATCACATGACCTGAGGCGGAGCAAGCTGTCCAAAAATATGCAAAGTAGCCATGTGGTGTGATCAGCACCACATGGCTAAACCCAAACAGAGAATTAACTCATGAAGTGCTGGCTGACAAGACCAGCACTTCAATTCCCTATTGCTCGTCTCTAGGGGGGCGGAGAGGTCCGGCGATGTCGTGCAGAGGGAGCGCGACGCCGACCTCGCGTGACAGTACCCCCCCCTTCACGAGGGGCCACCGGACCCTTACTAGTGGGAGCAGGCTTATCGGGATGCTGCAGATGGAACCTCCTGATGAGCGAGTCCGCATGCATCCTGGTTAACGGTACCCAAGACCTGTCCTCAGGACCGAACCCCTTCCAATGTACGAGGTACTGGAAGGAATTCCGGACCCTCCTCACATCAATGATCCTAGCAATCTCGTGTTCCATTTGTCCTGCCACCTCGACCGGAGGTGGAGACTGTTCCTCAGGACCCAATGGAGCAACATAACGTTTGAGTAAAGAAATATGAAATACATTATGAACACGAAGGGAGTCGGGTAAACATAACTTGAAAGACACAGGATTGATCACCTTGGTGATCCTGTAAGGACCAATGAAGCGCGGCGCAAATTTATAGGAGGGTACCTTCATGTGAAGATTTTTTGTAGACAACCATACCATGTCCCCCACCTTAAAATCCACACTCTTAGAACGTCTCCTATCAGCCTTGACCTTTTGAATACCTTGGGCCTTTTCCAGGTTCGACTGAACCTGTGCCCAAACTGTGCACAGTTCCTGAGAGAGAACGTTGGCCTCTGGGACCACCGAAGCAGCTGGAGAAAAGGAGCCAAAGCGCGGATGAAACCCCATGTTGCAGAAAAACGGCGATACCCCAGAAGACGAATTCACACGGTTATTAATCGCGAACTCGGCCAGAGACAGGAATCTGGCCCACACATGCTGGTTATCTGCAACATAACACCTAAGAAATTGTTCTACAGATTGGTTCAGACGTTCAGTCTGACCATTGGTCTCTGGATGAAAAGCTGACGAAAAGGACAAAGAGATACCAATCTTATAACAGAAAGCCCTCCAAAACTTGGATACAAACTGAACACCCCTGTCCGATACAATATTCTCTGGAATACCATGCAATTTAACAATGTGGTCCATAAATATAGAAGCCAAGAACTTAGCAGAGGGTAACTTACACAATGGAATAAAATGACACATTTTACTGAATCTGTCAACCACCACTAAAATCACAGTTTTACCCTCAGAGCAAGGCAAATCCGTGATAAAATCCATGGACAGATGTGACCATGGTCTGCTAGGTATGGGTAATGGACGTAGCTCGCCCATAGGTCGTGTCTTGGGATTCTTGGACCTGGCACAAGTATTGCACGCAGTTACAAAAGCCTGAACATCTCTGGAAATCGATGGCCACCAATAATGCCTAGAAACTAACTCCTTGGTGGCATTGATACCAGGATGTCCACACAAAACAGAGTTATGGCACTCACCCAGCAGTCGCAAACGCAAATGAATCGGCACAAATAATTTGTCATTGGGGTACCAGTGGGAGCCAGATGTTGTTCTGCCAAAATTTCAGATGCCAGATCAGACGAGGTAGCGGCTACAATGATGTCAGCTGGCAGGATGGGCTCAGGAGGGACGTCAGGAGGCTGATACGCCTGAAAGCTTCGGGATAAGGCGTCAGCCTTAATGTTCTTGCTTCCGGGTCTAAAAGTAACACAAAAATCAAAGCGAGTAAAGAACAAAGCCCACCTCGCCTGTCTAGGATTCAATCGCTTAGCAGACTCCAGAAACATGAGGTTCTTATGATCCGTGAGGACCGTAATACGGTGTAATGCCCCTTCTAAAAAATGACGCCATTCTTCAAATGCCCACTTGATTGCTAGTAACTCCCTATTACCAATGTCATAATTTCTCTCGGCAGGAGAGAACTTGCGGGAGAAGAAGGCGCATGGTTTGAGATGAGTTAGGGTGGAAGACCCCTGGGACAGTACTGCCCCCACACCATCCTCAGACGCATCCACCTCAACCACAAAGGGCTTACTCTGGTCAGGCTGGATTAACACAGGGGCATTAACAAAACAGTTCTTTAGCTTATCAAAAGCTTCAATAGCTGCAGGGGGCCAATTGACTAGATCAGCTCCCTTGCGAGTCAAATCAGTAATGGGTTTGGCTATTACCGAAAAATCCTTGATAAATTTCCGGTAAAAATTAGCGAAACCCAAAAATCGCTGGAGCGCCTTCAAGGAGGAAGGTCGCACCCAGTCCACAATGGCCTGTACCTTCGCTGGGTCCATCTTGAAGGAAAAAGGGGTAAGAATGTACCCTAAAAAGGCCACTTCTTGAACACCAAAGATACACTTCTCTTTTTAACAAATAATTTGTTTTCACGTAAAACCTCCATCACTAGCCTGGTGTGGGATACGTGACTCTCCCAGTCAGCAGAGAAATCAGGATGTCGTCGATATAGACAATCATAAATCTACCAATCAAAGGTCTAAAAATGTCATTGACGAAATTTTGGAATACCGCAGGAGCATTACTTAACCCGAAGGGCATTACTAGGTACTCATAATGACCCTCCGGGGTATTAAAAGCAGTTTTCCATTCGTCCCCCTCCCGGATTCTGATCAGGTTGTATGCCCCTTTCAGATCCAGTTTAGTAAACCAGCAGGCCCCCTGGACCTGATTCAACAAGTCAGGAATAAGGGGCAGCGGGTACCTGTTTTTAACAGTAATTTTATTGAGTTCCCTGTAATCAATACAGGGCCTCAATCCTCCATCCTTTTTGCCAACAAAGAAAAATCCTGCCCCCATGGGAGAAACTGAAGACCGGATGTGACCCTTGGCCAGACTCTCTTTGAGATAATCCCTCATGGACTGACGCTCTGGAGTAGAGAGATTATAGATACGGCCCTTGGGATACTTGGACCCCTCAATAATGTCGATGGCGCAATCATATTGCCGGTGAGGGGGAGGAACTCAGTCTCGGACATGGAAAAAACGTCCGAAAAATCACAGATATACTCAGGCAATGTAAGAGACTCAGTGGTACCTCCCAACTGCAATACGGATTTGTAACATTTGTCACAATTAGGACCCCATTTCTCCAATTCACCTGTCGACCAATTGATCACAGGGTTGTGGTCCTGTAACCAAGGTAAACCAAGAACTAGGTCGGCAGGTAAATTTTTTAAAACCCAAAAAATACACTTTTCGGAATGAGAAATCCCAACAGTCAGGGTCACACTAGGAGTACAAAACTCAACCCTCCCATTATTCAAGGGGGTGGAGTCAATAGCGATAATTTGGATCACCTCACTTAGAGGAACCATTGGTATACCCACAGACTGCACAAAGTCAAAATCAATAAAATTAGCAGCAGAACCAGAATCGACAAACGCTTTACCAGACCCCCTGAATTGATTGTATGCAATGGAAATAGGTACTAAAATTTTCTTCCTTACCACCGCTGGGGTTACCTTACTTCCCGCAGAAGATTTCTTAGAGGGCGGAAGTTTCGGACATTGTTGGAGCCAGTGGTTCATTTCACCGCAGTAGAAACAGGCTCCCTTCAAGCGTCTCTGGTCTCTCAAAGTTCCTCCCAACTGCATGGGCTCCTCCGGGACCCTGGTAGGAGGTGGACTCAGAAGAGGGGTTTCAGGCATGACAACAACTTGAGAAGTACTTGATCGTTCCCTCCGTCTCTCTCTTACCCGCCGATCCAGTTTAATAGCTAACGTCATGGTCGCCTCTAGGGTGTCAGGAGTAGGATAACTGACTAATAAATCCTTAAGATGGTCAGACAGCCCCACCCTAAACTGGCTTCTCAAAAGCTGGGTCATTCCATCCAGAGGAAACACACCACTTTCTAAACTCAGCACAGTAATCCTCAACTGGACGGTTACCCTGCCGAATGTCTCTGAGCTGAGTCTCAGCTACAGCAGCCAAGTCAGGCTCCTCATATAATAGGCCTAAGGCCTGAAAAAATGCATCCACAGTCTGCAGGCTGGGGGAGTCAGGGGGTAACGAAAAGGCCCACTCCTGCGGATCACCTTGCAGCAAGGAAATAATGATTCCTACTCGCTGCTGCTCGGAACCCGAGGAGTGTGGACGTAAACGAAAATACAACCTCATGCTCTCCTTAAAGGAACGGAAAGTTTTCCGGTCCCCAAAAAATCGATCCGGCAACTTAACATGGGGTTCTAAAATAGGATTAGCTGTGGAGGGAGTGGCTACTGGTATAGTTTGTAGCCGCTCCTGATGTTGGAGTCTCTCGGCCAGGTTCTGGATCATATGCGCCATGCCCTGCACCTGGTCCGTGAGAACCCGCAACGGCTCCATATGGTACGGCCTGTGATTCTGTCACGACAGGGGGGAACACAAGGGAGAGTGAGCCCTGTCCTGAACCCCACCTCTTTCCCTGCCTACTTACAGTAGGAGCCCTAGGCGGCAACACCGTAACTTGGAGACGTTCCCTGTACTAAGTAAGTGCAGGGCAGGGAAGGGAACACAGGGATAGACACAAACGGACGGAACAAACACAATATAAGAAAGGTAAACAAGCCGGGTCAAATACAGGAGATCGCGTCAAATACCAGGGGGTCAAGAGAAGAGTAGTCTAAGTCCAAAATCCGAGTCAGAGTCCAAATAGCAAGATCAATATGGCAAGGTAACAAGCACTGGTCAAAGGTAGAACTAATCACAGGCATCTGAGTGAGGCAGTTGCCATCTTTAAATAGCCCACCCAGGATCATGTGATGTGGCCAGCATCACATGACCTGAGGCGGAGCAAGCTGTCCAAAAAATATGCAAAGTAGCCATGTGGTGTGATCAGCACCACATGGCTAAACCCAAACAGAGAATTAACTCATGAAGTGCTGGCTGACAAGACCAGCACTTCAATTCCCTATTGCTCGTCTCTAGGGGGGCGGAGAGGTCCGGCGATGTCGTGCAGAGGGAGCGCGACGCCGACCTCGCGTGACATAACAGTTCTGGAACATCTATTCTTATGGCTCTATGTTCTGCCATTCTTTTATTATTTCTACTAGAAGTTATGCAGTAAGGGTACAGAGGGGTGTTAACCAGTTGGAGTGTGTACCTGCACAGTCTGAAAATGGCAGCACTGACTGGATAGAGTGAGACTGCCTGTCCTGTCCGTCCTCTCTGTACTTCATGTCTCCTTATGAACTCCATTTCTACATATGCAATGAGCTTCCCTAGGGACAGCTGCAAAACAATAAGTATTGACACTTCTCCCAAGCAGTAATGGGAATACTTGTCGGTATCTGTAATACCCCCCTTAGTGCACCTGTTAGGAGTGTATTACCCCTTCAAGTGGTTCTTCAGGAAATAAGAAAATGAAAATACCTAAATATTACTTTAGTATAAATATATTCCCAAATACCTTTCAATAGTTATAATGGCTTCTTTTGTCTGGGGAGCAATCATCAGGGCAAATGAAATGGCCGCCGTCCTATTAGTACACACAAAACTTGTCCTAGTCACACAGGAGGACAAATTACCTCAGAACATTGAGATAAGGAGCTGCCTCATCCTCCTCTCATATTTCTCAGGGATTATGATCCTGAATATAGCTGATAAGACCTTTAGTTGAATATATGTAGTGATGGAGTTCATGAGGAGACAAAGTACAGAGAGGAGGTGGGGATGTGGTAATGGAGACTGCATACAAGTGCTGCTGCTCATTAGCCACATCTCCTCATAAACTCCATTCCTACAGAGATTCAGCTAAAGATCTCATCAGCTGTATTCAGGATCGTAATCCCTGACAAGTAGAGATAAGCATAAGGCAGCACTTTACCTCAGTGTTGTGAAGTAACTTGTTCTCCTGTGTGATAACAGCTTTCGTGTGTACTAATAGGACAGCGGCCATTTTATGTCTCCTAATCATTGCTCTCTAGACAATACCAGCCAATATAACTGATGAAAGGTATTTGGTAGTGTTGGGCGAGCATGCTCGCCCAAACGCTGCATTCGGCTGAGCATGGCGCCATGCTCGAGTCCCCTCAAGCTACGCAGCCAATCTGGGTGCGGGGAGGTACTGGCATTCACTGTAATACCGTAGCCATGTTGGCTACTGGCATTACAGTGATTGGCTGGCCGGGATTGCGTCATCGGGTGCTATATAGCACCCGGTGACATGTGACCTGGCTCAGTCTGAGTCAGGGAGAGCTGCTGCAAGGAGGGACAGATAGTGTAGGGATATAAATTGGCTAGGCAGGGCTAGTTTTTCTGTTTAAAAGACCCAAAAGTCCTTTTAAGGACTATTTTTTATATCTGGTTGGAATATTTTTTTTGGTGGGGGGCAAAAACTGCGCAAGTTTGCCTGACCTAAACACCACCTGCGCAGCGTGTGCTGTATAACGTTTGTATATCCCAAATACCTGACATCCGATGTATTGTTTTCTGCTGCTAATCAAGGCGACATTACCTGCGCTGCGTCTGCTGTATAACGTTTGCACAAAGAGGGACAGATAGTGTAGGGATAGAAATTGGCTAGGCAGGGCTAGTTGTTATGTTTAAAAGACCCCAAAGTCCTTTTAAGGACTATTGTTATATCTGGCTGCAATATGTTTTTTTTTTTTTTTGGGGGGGTGCAAAAATAGCACAAGTTTGCCTGACCTTAACAACACCTGCGCAGCGTGTGCAGTATAACGTTTGTGTATCCTAAATACCTGACATCCAGTGTCATTTTTTTCTGCCGCTAATCAAGGCGACATTACCCGTGCTGCGTGTGCAGTATAACGTTTTTGTATCCTAAATACCTGACATCTGGTGTATTTTTTTCTGCTGCTAATCAAGGCGACATTACCTGTGCTGCGTGTGCAGTATAACTTTTCTGTATCCTAAATACCTGACATCCAGTGTATTTTTTCTGCCGTTAATCAAGGCGACATTACCTGCACTGCGTCTGCTGTTTAACGTTTGTGTATCCTAAATATTTCTGACATTCGGTGAAATTTTTCCTGCTGTTGGTGACAGCGACATTACCTGCGCTGCGTCTGCTGGTTAACGTTTTTGTATCCTTAAATATATCTGACATTCCGTGAAATTTTTCCTGCTGTTGGTGATAGCAACATTACCTGCGCTGCGTCTGCTGTTTAACATTTGTGTATCCTAAATATTTCTTGCATTCGGTGTAATTTTTCTGCTCATACACTTAAAAAAAAATCTGCTCTACTGTACTTGTGACAAACTTGCATATATACCATTTAATATGCGCAAGGCGAGTAGTAAGGCACAGGGAAGTAGGTGTGATGCTGATGGTACACGCAGAGGCCATGGCTCTGTGCGTGGTGAAACTGTGCCTGCTGGCAGAGCACAAGAAACAAAGTCATCCAAAACTCCTAGCTTCATGTCCTAGTTTGCAGGGCGGCGCAAGACACTACTCTTGACGCCAGACCAGTGCGACCAAGTAGTCGGTTGGATTGCAGCAGATAATGCTTCCAGTCAGTTAAGCACCACCCTCTCTTCCACAAAGTCCAGTCTCAGTAGCCAAGAGTGTGGTCAACAGAATCCTCACCCTGATTCCCAAACTCATGAGCATCCACAGTCTGAAGAAGATGACGGCGGGGGAACGGCAATTAGTGTCTGACGAGGTGCATGATGATGAGACACAGTTGCCAATAAGTCAAGGGCAATTAGTGTCTCAAGAGGTTGATGATGAGAATGAGACGCAGTTAAGTCAGGTTCTTGTTAGGTCACCATGTCAGCGAGGACAACAGTACAGAGGGGGAGGGATCCGCAGCACCACAACAGGCTGGAAGAGGCAGTGGGGTGGCAAAAGGGAGAAGGCAGGCTATGCCAACCAGGCCCGCAACTGTTCCCGGAGCTCCCCCTTGCGGCAATCTCCCTTGCCAAGGGGTAGGTGTTCCGCAGTCTGGCGCTTTTTTGAGGAAAGTGCTGACAATAAAAGAATTGTAATTTGCAACCTATGCTGTACCAAAATGAGCAGGGGAGTGAACAGTAGCAACCTGACAACCACCAGCATGATCCGCCACATGGCAGCAAAGCACCCTAATAGGTGGTCCGAATGCCTGGGTCCACGATCGGTCTGCGGGTCACACCACTGCATCCTTTTCCCCTGTGTTACGTGCTGTCCAATACGCAGGCCCAGATGCCTCCCGCACTGCACCTGAACCTTCGCAAGCACCATCGGCGAGCACGTCCACTTCAGTGTCCCAGCGCAGCATACAGATGTCCTTAACCCAGGAATTTGAACGCAAGCGGAAATACCCAGCCACCCACCCACAGGCCATAGCACTAAACGCGCAACTTTCCAAATTGCTAGCCCTGGAAATGTTGCCATTTAGGCTGGTGGACACTGAGGCTTTTCGCAGTCTGATGGCGGCGGCTGTCCCTCTTTACGTAGTCCCCAGCCGCCACTATTTTTCCAACCTATAGCCAGGCATGGTTGTGTCTGATAACGGCCGCAACTTGGTGGGGGCTTTGGAGCTCGGCAAGCTCACACACATACCATGCCTGGCCCACGTCTTCAACTCAGTGGTTCAGCGGTTTCTCAAAACCTACTCCAATTTGCCTGAGCTACTGGTGAAGGTGCGCCGCCTGAGTGCCCATTTCCAAAAGTCACCTACAGCTTCAGCCGGTCTGGCAATGCTGCAGCAGCGCTTGCACTTGCCAGCTCACCGACTGCTGTGTGACCTGTGCACGTGCTGGAACTCCACCTTCCACATGTTGGGCAGGCTTTGTGAGCAGCAGAGGGCAGTAGTGGAATACCAGCTGCAACACGGTCGTCACCTTTCCAGTCAGCTTCCGCTCTTCACAAGCGACGAGTGGGCATTGATGTCTGACCTCTGTGAGGTTTTACACAACTTTGATGAATCTACACAGATGGTGAGCGGCGATAATGCTATTATCAACGTAACCACCCCACTTCTGTGTCTACTGAAATGTTTACTGCTCACAATAAAGACGGACGCTTTGCATGTGGAAGAGGTGGAAATGGGGGAAGACCCTACAAAGGGTGATAGCCAGACCACCCTCGGTTCATCTTCTCAGCGCGAATTGGAGGATGACGAGAAGGAGGAGCAGGAGATGGTTGCCACCGCTACAGAGGGTGGTACCCATAGTAGGTTTACTCCATCTCTTCAGCATGGAAGGGCCGAAGAGGAGGAAGAGGACGAAGAGATTGAGAGTCATCCTTCTGGTGAGGAGAGCGAAGCCTTGTCTGTTGGGACTCTGGCACACATGGCTGACTTCATGCTATGCTGCCTTTCCCGTGACCCTCGCATTATACGCATTTTAGCCAACACCGATTACTGGTTGTTCACCCTTCTCGACCCCCGCTACAAAGAGAACTTCTCATCTCTTATTCCTCTGATGGAGAGGACTAGCAAAATGGTGCAATACTAGAAGGCCCTTGTGGAAAAATTGCTCCAAAAACGAGGGGAACACACAGCACTTCCAACAGAGGCAGGGCGACACTCTCCAAGGCCTGGGACAGTTTCATGACACCCCGCCAGCACCCTCACCCTGATGAGCGGTCTAGTGTCACAAGGAGGGAAAGGTTTTGGAAGATGGTGAATGAGTACCTAGCTGACCGTTTCAACGTCCTCAGTGATCCCTCTGTGCCCTATAATTATTGGGTGTCTAAGCTGGACATGTGGCACGAACTGGCGCTCCACGCCTTGGAGGTGCTGGCCTGTCCTGCCGCCAGCGTTTTGTCAGAGCGGGTATTTAGTGCCGCTGGGGGCATAATAACTGATAAGCGCATCCGCCTGTCAACTGAAAATGCTGCTCTTCAGAGCAGGGGGTGCCTGGTTTAGTGCTCTGGTTCTCCCATTGACTTCCATTGTGCTCGGGTGCTCGGTAGAGCACTCAAGCACCACCTAGTGTTCTATCCGAGCACCCGAGCACTACGGTGCTCGATCAACACTAGTATTTGGGAAAATATTTATAATAAACTAATATTTAAGTATGTTCAGTAATTTTATTTTCATAATTCCTGGAGAATCCCATTAAAGGGAACTGTTACATTAAAGAAGATTTGACATGTCTGTTTTATTGCTCGTATTCCCAATAAAATAACAATTCTCAAGCAACCAAAGGATTTCAAGCTTAGCTACCACTGTTTTTTGTAAAATGTTAAAAGTCAAATTACATTTTAAGAGACTTGATTTGTCATTTGGTAGTTTCCTTGTTTCCTTCTAATCTATGGGCAATAAACTGTAAGCTCTTCTAGTATGGAAGTGGTTGTGGTTGTGGGTGGCGATAACTATTCTGTGCAAAATAACTTGTAGCTCCATTTTTGGGGGAAAAAATCTAGCATACGTGTAAGTCATAGCACACACTTCCTAAATCTGTTCTGAAGAAACAAAAAATATGATTCAGCAAATGGATGTGCAAAAAAAAACTATGTGAGAAACAAATTCTCTTGCACATCTCTGGAGACTTGTATAACATTGGAGGAAGTCGTTGCCATTTTAAGAGAATTGTTCATACCTTGTGTTCTACACTGCCACCTTATGGCAAAACAATGTTATTGCTTCTAGAGCAAAAATGAAAATTTGATTGTTGCCTGGCGTAATTTACACCAGTTCAGAAGCTGGTCCTGGTACTGCAGCTCAGTTTTATTCAAGTGAATACCAGGTACAGCTTGTAAACAATGAAGGGATGTTTTTGTATCCTAAATATATCTGACATTCTGTGAAATTTTTCCTGCTGTTGGTGATAGCAACATTACCTGCGCTGCGTCTGCTGTTTAACATTTGTGTATCCTAAATATTTCTTGCATTCGGTGTAATTTTTCTGCTCATACACTTAAAAAAAAATCTGCTCTACTGTACTTGTGACAAACTTGCATATATACCATTTAATATGCGCAAGGCGAGTAGTAAGGCACAGGGAAGTAGGTGTGATGCTGATGGTACACGCAGAGGCCATGGCTCTGTGCGTGGTGAAACTGTGCCTGCTGGCAGAGCACAAGAAACAAAGTCATCCAAAACTCCTAGCTTCATGTCCTAGTTTGCAGGGCGGCGCAAGACACTACTCTTGACGCCAGACCAGTGCGACCAAGTAGTCGGTTGGATTGCAGCAGATAATGCTTCCAGTCAGTTAAGCATCACCCTCTCTTCCACAAAGTCCAGTCTCAGTAGCCAAGAGTGTGGTCAACAGAATCCTCACCCTGATTCCCAAACTCATGAGCATCCACAGTCTGAAGAAGATGACGGCGGGGGAACGGCAATTAGTGTCTGACGAGGTGCATGATGATGAGACACAGTTGCCAATAAGTCAAGGGCAATTAGTGTCTCAAGAGGTTGATGATGAGAATGAGACGCAGTTAAGTCAGGTTCTTGTTAGGTCACCATGTCAGCGAGGACAACAGTACAGAGGGGGAGGGATCTGCAGCACCACAACAGGCTGGAAGAGGCAGTGGGGTGGCAAAAGGGAGAAGGCAGGCTATGCCAACCAGGCCCGCAACTGTTCCCGGAGCTCCCCCTTGCGGCAATCTCCCTTGCCAAGGGGTAGGTGTTCCGCAGTCTGGCGCTTTTTTGAGGAAAGTGCTGACAATAAAAGAATTGTAATTTGCAACCTATGCTGTACCAAAATGAGCAGGGGAGTGAACAGTAGCAACCTGACAACCACCAGCATGATCCGCCACATGGCAGCAAAGCACCCTAATAGGTGGTCCGAATGCCTGGGTCCACGATCGGTCTGCGGGTCATACCACTGCATCCTTTTCCCCCGTGTTACGTGCTGTCCAATACGCAGGCCCAGATGCCTCCCGCACTGCACCTGGACCTTCGCAAGCACCATCGGCGAGCACGTCCACTTCAGTGTCCCAGCGCAGCATACAGATGTCCTTAACCCAGGAATTTGAACGCAAGCGGAAATACCCAGCCACCCACCCACAGGCCATAGCACTAAACGCGCAACTTTCCAAATTGCTAGCCCTGGAAATGTTGCCATTTAGGCTGGTGGACACTGAGGCTTTTCGCAGTCTGATGGCGGCGGCTGTCCCTCTTTACGTAGTCCCCAGCCGCCACTATTTTTCCAACCTATAGCCAGGCATGGTTGTGTCTGATAACGGCCGCAACTTGGTGGGGGCTTTGGAGCTCGGCAAGCTCACACACATACCATGCCTGGCCCACGTCTTCAACTCAGTGGTTCAGCGGTTTCTCAAAACCTACTCCAATTTGCCTGAGCTACTGGTGAAGGTGCGCCGCCTGAGTGCCCATTTCCAAAAGTCACCTACAGCTTCAGCCGGTCTGGCAATGCTGCAGCAGCGCTTGCACTTGCCAGCTCACCGACTGCTGTGTGACCTGTGCACGTGCTGGAACTCCACCTTCCACATGTTGGGCAGGCTTTGTGAGCAGCAGAGGGCAGTAGTGGAATACCAGCTGCAACACGGTCGTCGCCTTTCCAGTCAGCTTCCACTCTTCACAAGCGACGAGTGGGCATTGATGTCTGACCTCTGTGAGGTTTTACGCAACTTTGATGAATCTACACAGATGGTGAGCGGCGATAATGCTATTATCAACGTAACCATCCCACTTCTGTGTCTACTGAAATGTTTACTGCTCACAATAAAGACGGACGCTTTGCATGTGGAAGAGGTGGAAATGGGGGAAGACCCTACAAAGGGTGATAGCCAGACCACCCTCGGTTCATCTTCTCAGTGCGAATTGGAAGATGACGAGAAGGATGAGCAGGAGACGGTTGCCACTTCTACAGAGGGTGGTACCCATAGTAGGTTTACTCCATCTCTTCGGCGTGGAAGGGCCGTAGAGGAGGAAGAGGATGAAGAGATTGAGAGTCATCCTTCTGGTGAGGAGAGCGAAGCCTTGTCTGTTGGGACTCTGGCACACATGGTTGACTTCATGCTATGCTGCCTTTCCCGTGACCCTCGCGTTATATGCATTTTAGCCAACACCGATTACTGGTTGTTCACCCTTCTCGACCCCCGCTACAAAGAGAACTTCTCATCTCTTATTCCTCTGATGGAGAGGACTAGCAAAATGGTGCAATACTAGAAGGCCCTTGTGGAAAAATTGCTCCAAAAACGAGGGGAACACACAGCACTTCCAACAGAGGCCGGGCGACACTCTCCAAGGCCTGGGACAGTTTCATGACACCCCGCCAGCACCCTCACCCTGATGAGCGGTCTAGTGTCACAAGGAGGGAAAGGTTTTGGAAGATGGTGAATGAGTACCTAGCTGAACGTGTCAACGTCCTCAGTGATCCCTCTGTGCCCTATAATTATTGGGTGTCTAAGCTGGACATGTGGCACGAACTGGCGCTCCACGCCTTGGAGGTGCTGGCCTGTCCTGCCACCAGCGTTTTGTCAGAGCGGGTATTTAGTGCCGCTGGGGGCATAATAACTGATAAGCGCATCCGCCTGTCAACTGAAAATGCTGCTCTTCAGAGCAGGGGGTGCCTGGTTTAGTGCTCTGGTTCTCCCATTGACTTCCATTGTGCTCGGGTGCTCGATAGAGCACTCAAGCACCACCTAGTGTTCTATCCGAGCACCCGAGCACTACGGTGCTCGATCAACACTAGTATTTGGGCAAATATTTATAATAAACTAATATTTAAGTATGTTCAGTAATTTTATTTTCATAATTCCTGGAGAATCCCATTAAAGGGAACTGTTACATTAAAGAAGATTTGACTTGTCTGTTTTATTGCTTGTATTCCCAATAAAATAACAATTCTCAAGCATCCAGAGGATTTCAAGCTTAGTTACCACTGTTTTTTGTAAAATGTTAAAAGTCAAATTACATTTTAAGAGACTTGATTTGTCATTTGGTAGTTTCCTTGTTTCCTTCTAATCTATGGGCAATAAACTGTAAGCTCTTCTAGTATGGAAGTGGTTGTGGGTGGCGATAACTATTCTGTGCAAAATAACTTGTAGCTCCATTTTTGGAGAAAAAAAATCTAGCATACGTGTAAGTCATAGCACACACTTCCTAAATCTGTTCTGAAGAAACAAAAAATATGATTCAGCAAATGGATGTGCAAAAAAAAACTATGTGAGAAACAAATTCACTTGCACATCTCTGGAGACTTGTATAACATTGGAGGAAGTTGTTGCCATTTTAAGAGAATTGTTCATACCTTGTGTTCTACACTGCCACCTTATGGCAAAACAATGTTATTGCTTCCAGAGCAAAAATGAAAATTTGATTGTTGCCTGGCGTAATTTACACCAGTTCAGAAGCTGGTCCTGGTACTGCAGCTCAGTTTTATTCAAGTGAATACCAGGTACAGCTTGTAAACAATGAAGGGATGTGGCACATGGGAATGTGTGACCCCTTTATATTGCTGGTCACCAGGGGCCTGATGTGTGAACGCAAGTACCAAATAACCTTGACAGAAACCTAAAATTATAAATCAGTTGGATTTATTACGATTTGTAACTTGGGATCTATCTGAAATTGATCCATCATACAGGTCATTGCCCCATAAAAATGGTAGTGTGAACAGAGCTCTTGTTAACGGTGACCTGTCCACTCTCCTGACATTTCTGCTTTGGTAAATGCTTGCATTCTTCATGAAATAGCAATTTCTTGTAACTATGTGCCCCTGGTATTTCTCCTGGAAATTAATGAATAAACTGACAACTGCGAGTTATCATTCCCCTTGACAAAATTTACTAAAACAACATATGAGGAAAACTGGCTTGTCCTCTTTAAAGGGGTTGTCTCTCCCTTGTTAGGATATGCCACCAACACCCCTGAGGAAGCTGTATGACTTGTGACGGCGATACGCGTGGGGTTTAACCCCACAGCATTCTCAACAGGGGTGGACTCTGAACTTTAAGTGGCCCTTGAAAAAATATTAAAAGTGGCCCAGTTTTGTAGTTGGGTCTAAATTGATGGAAGACAAAGCCAACAATACCATATTGTGGTACATTATACCACCCCAACAGAGCCGAATACCACAGACAATCACAAAATACTGCCACTAGCAGCACAAACTACTTCGACCAGCCGTGCATGAGGAGGGCTCAAGCAGGCCTCAGGGAAGTTTCCCTGTAAGGTCTATGGTCAATTCACCCCGATTCTCAAGGACGTCTTTGTTTATTTTTACAGATTGTAATTACGCACTCTTTGCACATCATGTATTATCATGTTAGTTGGATGTGGTTGTCTTCCTGGTTATTTATCTGATATAAATGCCTATTCTTGACTGCTATTTTTATGCCGCCCATAGAAACGAATGGGGCCGCAAAATTCTTGTGTGAATGGGCCTTTAAGAGGTAGATTGGCCACCTACTAAAGAGACTACACGCATCTCGGGTTATTGTAAAAATACTAAGTGAGAAAGAGAGAATTTTTACCAGAATTACTGATATAAAGAGAGATAAATTGCTCCACTACTTTCTAGCAGCAAGTGTTTTGCTGGTACAAAGCCAACTACATAATTGCCTCCTCTCTGCTGGACTATAATCCTACTGTCTTGTCCCCTATCACCCAATGTACCCTGAACCAACAATCGCAACAAATGCAATGCCCTGCAGAACCGGATGATAATTGCCACACAACTCCAGGCACTTTTAAGGGAGGTGAGAGACACCCAAGTGTCACGTCAGACCATTCAAAACCGTTTACATCAATGTGGTCTGTGTGCTAGATGACCTGCAAGGGTACCTGACCACACCACCAGACACAGGCATCATTGTCTTGCATGGGCCAAGGCAAATCTACGCTGACGAGGGACCAGTGGGCTTCAGTGCTGTTCACTGATGAAGGTCCATACACGCTGAGCAGAAATGATGGCCACCAACAATGTTGGAGACATCAAGGAGATCGCTATGCATCAGCCACTCTTGTCACAAGAAGAGCCTTTGGGGGTGGTCGTTTTACAGTGTGGGCAGGTGTGTCTAGTCAATACAGAACTGCACTACACTTTGTGAATGGTACAGTGACAAGCCCATACTACTTGAATAACGTTATTAATCCAGTCATTGTGCCTCTGCATAAACACAGGCCTAATTTCATCTTCATGGACGACAATGCCCCAGCTCATTGAGGTCGCATCATTAGGGAAAGGCTGCTGGAGACTGAGGTACCTCAAATGGAGTGGCCTGCACTTTCTCCAGACATGAATCCCTTTGAAAACCTATGAGTCGTCGTGTAGATTCTCGTAACTCTGTACCCTAGAACTTCAATGTACTGAGGGTCACCCTTCAAGAAGAGTGGGATTCCATGCCTCAGCAGACAATAAGTCAAGTTAGTTTTAAACAAAAAAAGCATTTTTGGAAAACAATGTTTTTCTGAGACCAATTTTTAAAAAATTGTTCTGGCAATGGTCTAGTGATTTTTGCCATATGAAATGATGTTGTAATTTTTACCATTTTGGGGTACATACAGCTTTTTAGTTGCTTGATATTTATGATTTTTTTCTATTTTTCAATATAGTAAATCACTTTATGATAGGAAGTGGGCTTTTTTTGGCACTTGAAACTTTTTTATTTTTATAAAACACATTTTGCTTAGTGGGATGCCATGCCTCAGCAGACAATAAGTCGGCTTGTGAACAGCATGAAACGTCTTTGTCAAGCTGTAATTGATGCTCAAGGCCACATGACAAGTTATTGAGACATTGACATTTTTGTGGGGGTATATCCACCACTGTTGCTGGGTTTTGTTTCAACAAATTGAGATGAGGAAATCACTATTGCATGCTTCTACTTAAATGCTTCTACATAAATGCCCTACTGAATGCTTCTACTGAAATGCCCTACTTTCATGATATAATTTCACTGTACCATTTTGGAGTACATACAGACATACAGTTTTTTAGTTGCTTGATATTTATGTTTTTTCTATTTTTTAATATAGTAAATCACTTTATGAGATGAAAAGGGCTGGTACAGTATTACGCTGTGTGCATAATCCGTACCATGTGTAGCCACTTTAATATATGTCGGCTCCACAGAAAGTAGTTTTTGGCTTATAATGGTCTGCATCCATTCCAATACGACCTAGGGAAGTCCAGATTTTTTTTTTGTAAGCTGTCTTACAAGTCCTTGGAAAATAAATTCTAAGGAAAACTGTACTTGGAGACTTTTAAATCAAGGGAACACAGAGTTTTGAGACCAGTGCAAAATAAATTCACTTACATAGATAACTGCTTTCTGGACAGTCTGGTGAATGCTAGAAAGCAAGAACAGTTTCCAAAACAGGAAAATATAATTTGCAGAGTAAAATAGCATACAATATGCTGAGGAATATGTTTAGTTTTCTTTCTCAGAACTGATTTCACTGTGTGCCTCAGTTCTTCTTACCAGACGAACCCAATAATAAGTTCCATCAGTCTGCCTACAGTCTGCTGAGCTGATGAGGGTAACCACAGAATTGGAAAGAACATCATATTGCTTTCAATGATTGATTTTATTAATGCCATTAAGTTGAGAAATTGCTAAATATGGAATTACCTAAATCACACGTAGTTTTTTAGTGGCTTTCTTCTGCACATTTTCTTGGTCTTCAATTCAACCTACAATGTTAAATTCTAAGTAGAATAACCTTAAAGGGCTCGTCCAGGACTAAAAAACATTGCTGCTTTTCTTTCTAGAAACAGCACTGTGCATGGCATTGCAGTTCAGCTCCATTGAAGTGAATAGTGATGAGCTGCGATACTACGTACAACCTGGGGGCAGGTGTGGTGGTATGTGTGGAATAAAGCAGCCATGTTTTTATTATCCTACCACTTTAACCCCTTCAAGACACAGCCAGTTTTCACCTTAAGGACCAAGCTACATTTTTCAAATCTGACATGTTTCACTTTATGTGGTAATAACTCTGGAACGCTTTTACTTATCTAAGCGATACTGAGAATGTCTTCTTGTGACATATTGTACTTCATGTTAGTGGTAAATTTGAGTCAATATGTTTCACCTTTATTTATAAAAAATTCCCAAATTTACAGAAAATTTGGAAAAATTCATAATTTTTGAAATTTGAATGCCTCTGCTTTTAAAGCAGATTGTGATACCTCATAAAATAGTTGTTACTGTACATTTCCCAGATGTCTACTTCATGTTGGCATCATTTTGTAAACATCATTTTATTTTTCAGGAAGTTATGGCTTGTTCACACGTCGGTTATTTGATCAGTTATTTTCATCAGTTAATGTAAGCCAAAACCAGGAGCGGAGGTTCCACAGACATAAGGTATAATGAAAAGATCTGCACCTGTTCTGTGTTTTTGACTCACACCTGGTTTTGGCTCACAATAACTGATGAAAATAACTGATCAAAAAACTGAAGTGTGAACAAGGCCTTAGAAGGCTTAGAATTTTAGAAGCAATTCTTAAAATTTTTAAGAAAATTTCCAAAACCCACTTTTCAAGGACCAGTTCAGTTCTGAAGTCACTTTGTGGCACTTACATAATAGAAACCACCCATAAATGACCCAATTTTAGAAAATACACCCATCAAGTTAAACTGATTTTACAAACTTTGTTAACCCTTTAGGTGTTCCACAAGAATGAAAGGAAAATTGAGGTGAAATTTAAAATAAAACACTTTTTTGCAGATTTTGCATTTTAATCTATTGTCACTGTAACACAGCAAGGGTTAACAGCCAAAGAAAACTCAATATTTATTACCCTGATTCTGCAGTTTACAGAAACACCCCACTTGTGGTGGTAAACTGCCATACAGGTACATATTAGGGCGCAGAGTGAAAAGAACGCCATATGGTTTTTGGAGGGCAGATGTCGCTGGGATAATTTTAAGACTCCCTGATGCACCCCTAGAGTAGAAACTCCCAAAAAGTGACCCCAGTTTGTAAACTACAAGATGAGGTGACAGTTTTATTGGTACTATTTTGGGGTACATATGATTTTTAATTGCTCGATATTACGCTTTTTGTGAGGCAAGGTAACAAAAAAATGTCTGTTGTGGCACAGTTTTTATTTTTGTTTTTTTACAGAGTTCTCCTGACAGGATAGATCATGTGTTGCTTTTATAGAGCAGGTTGATACAGACGCGACAATACCAAATATGTGAATTTTTTGTTGTTGTTTCAGTTCTACATAATAAAGCATTTTTTAAAACAAAAATTATGTTTTTGTGTCTTAATTTTCTGAAAGCTACATTTCTTTTATTTTTCTGCCGATCGTCTTGTGTAGGGGCTCATTTTTTGCAGAAAGAGTTGACGTTTTTTATAGGTAGCATTTTTGGGTACACATGATTTTTTTGATCACTCAATATTACACTTTATGTGGCAAAGTGACCAAAAATGTTTTTTATTTTTATTTTTTATGAAATTCACCTTAGGGGTTAGATTATGTGATATTTTTATAGAGCAGGTTTTTACGGACGTGGCGATACCTAATATGTCTACTTTTTAAAAATGTATTTTACACAATAAAAGCATTTTTGAAAAAAAACTGATCGCTTGTTATAACAGTTTTTGTGATGAAAGGTGACCAAAAATGGCATTTTTTGCACAGTTTTTATTTAGATTTTTTTATGGTGTTTACCTTAGGGGGTAAGTCATATAATATTTTTATAGAGCAAGTCATTACGGATGCGGTGATACCTAACATGTATACTTTTTTTACATTTATTTCAGTTTCACACAATAAAAGCATTTTTGAAGAAAAAGAACTCATGTTTTAGTGTCACCATTTTTTGAAAGCCATATTTTTTTTTATCTTTTGGGCGATTGTCTTAGGTAGGGTCTCATTTCTTGCGGGAAGAGATGACGGTTTGATTGGTACTATTTTGGGGTACATATGTCATTTTGATCGCTTGGAAATACACTTTTTGTGATGTATGGTGACAAAAAATGGCATTTCTTTTTTTTTTTTTTACGGTGTTCACCTGAGGGGTTAGGCCATGTGATATTTTAATAGAGCAGGTTGTTACGGACGTGGCGAAACCTAATATGTCTACTTTTAAAAAATTTATTTCAGTTTTACACACTAAAAGCATTTTTGAAGGAAAAAAAAATAATGTTTTAGTGTCTCCATTTTCCGAAAGCCATATTTTTTTTATTTTTTGGACAATTGTCTTAGATAGGGTATCACTTTTTGCGGGAAGAGATGACGGTTTGATTTGTACCATTTTGTGGTGTGTATGACTTTTTGAATGCTTGGAATGACACTTTTTGTGATCAAGGTGACAAAAAAATTGCATTTTTGGCACAGTTTTTATTTATTTATTTTTACGGCGTTCACCTGAGGGCACAGATCATATGATATTTTTATAGAGCAGGTTATTACGGATGCGGTGATACCTAACATGTATAGTTTTTTTACATTTTTTTCAATTTTACAAAATAAAAGCATTTTTGAAGAAAAAAAATCATGTTTTAGTGTCTCCATTTTCTGAAAGCAATATTTTTTTAATCTTTTGGATGATTGTCTTAGGTAGGCTGTAATTTTTGGCGGGAAGAGATGACAGTTTGATTGGCACTATTTTGGGATACATACGTCTTTTTGATCGCTTGGAATTACTCTTTTTGTGATATAAGGTGACCAAAAAATGGCATTTTTGCTCAGTTTAAAAAAAAAAAAATTTTTACGACGTTCACCTGAGGTGGTAGATTATGTGATTTTTTTATAGAGCACTTTGTTATGGAAGCGGCAATACCTAATATGTGTGTTTTTTATTTTTCAATTTTTTTAAAAAAACATTATTTTATGGTGAAGGGGCGTTTTTTTCTTTTTTTTTACTTGAAACTTTATTTTTTTATTATTTAAAAAAAACACTGTTTTACTTTTTACATTTGTCCCACTGTGGGACTTCATGTTTTCAGGGTTTGATCCCTGTTCAATTCAGTACAATACTTTCTGTATTGTACTGAATTGAACTGTCAGCGTCTCACTGTGTAAGACGCTGACAGGTTGCCTAGGAGACCAAGCCTGCAGGCTGGATCCCCTAGGCTTTCGTACATGGCAGACTCTGATGCCTGTGTAAGGCATCGGCGCTGCCATGGCAACTATCGGCCCCCTGCCAGCGCAGCGCGGGGGGCCGATGGAGTCAGAGGGAGCTCCCTCCCTCTCTCAGACCCCACACATGCCCAACATTGACCGCGGCGTGTGAAGGGTTAATCCGTGCACAGCGATGCCGGGGAATGCAGCAGGGGCCTGGCTATCGGGAGCTGCACCCGCCCGATCCTATCACGTACATGTACATGATATTGCGTCAAGGAGTTAAAGTACATTAACAATAATCATGCCTTTTTTCTTCTTTTTTCTACCCCAACCTATTATCAATCTGATGCTATGGACACCTTTGGGTTAATTTTTTAGCAATTTTTTATGATTGCATTTTACTCATTTCAGGTTAAAAATCATGTGTTCATTTGGTCTTTATTAAAACATTCATTTATTTTTGAGATACAAGGGTAAAAAATCAATCTGCAGAGTATCACTTCTCAGTCCTGTCGGCTGATGGCTCATGCGAAGTCTAATCTGTGATCTCCTGACGTCATAACTAGTGTTGAGCAAACTTCTGTTTTCAAGTTCGGTGTACAAGGTTCGGGTTATCTAAGAATTCAGTTATGGATTCTGCTACCACAGACCATAAATTATTTATGCCATATTCTTTTCAGTTTGGTAAGAGTTTAGCTATAATGAGTGTTTATGAGGTCAGGATATCAGAGATAAGGCTTCAAATGAAGCTGACGGGACTGAGATACTGTGAAAACAGACTGATTTTTTTAACCCTTGTATTTCAACAACTTTTGAATATTTTTAATAAAGCCAACTGAAAAAATTATTGTTAAGCCAAAATGAGCAAAATACAATAAAAAATTGCCCTGAAGGTGTCCATAAACATCCACAATACAGTCAAGTAAAAGTATGGAGTCTTGTTTTCTACTTTTATATTAAATTCCCTAGTCACATCAGTTGGCATTACTTCTATATGCCTGAAGAAGAGGGTTGGAGAGTGGCTCAGTTGCTGTTTCTTACAAATGACTTCCAAATTCCAGATAACCAAAAAGCCATACAAGATAGTAAATCCCAACTCCTGGAAAATGACAACTTTTATTATTATACAACTACTAATTGATATTTGAAGAACTGGAAGCCAAACCCTGGTAGCTAGCAATGAAAGGGCACATTTATCACCAGGGGGCATCCCCCTCTTAGCCGTCCGTTATCCGCTTTGATTGGCTAACCTTAGATATTCCACACCCTTATATAACATATATACAAGAGCCATGTTTATTTATGGTGGATATGTTTTCTATGGAGGTCTCCCGTGGAATGTTACTGATTGGTGAGGCCATTTCCATGACAAATTACTGCTATTACATGGATCCTACAAGCCATATTTAATCTTGCATCATCAGGAGAAGCCATGCACCGAATTCCAATGATATGAATACACACAAATAAACATGTGCACACTACTTCATTCATCTGTCTGAAAACATACACAAAGAAATAATTGAGAATAAATGCTACTTACAGACATGTTATTTTACAATTTTGGGGCCTGGTTACATATATAAGGTCTAAAGACTACATTTAAAGTGAAAAAGGTGCTTCTAGTTTCATAATATATCTTTATAGGGCGGCTCCATTTTTCTGATATTGAGCTTTAAACACTTCTGCATAAACATCTGTAGAGGAGATTTATGAAACTGTCTCACAGCACAGTGCAGGTTAAATGTCTTATACTGCTCTCGAAAACTAGAGACTGCATTGTGATTGGTTAATATGGACAACAAAGCCTGTTTTTTTTCTCTTTTTCATAAAATTGCCCCATGCAGACGAAAGATAAAATATGGCAACAGTAATGTGTATATATAGCAGGTTCTCCAAGGCTAAAGAAACTGTAGTCAGTCTCCTCTCTGGCTCTCTGGATCAGTTAAAGGGGTTATCGTTTTTTTGTTTTTTTTTTGTCTCATCTTGGCCACAGTGGCGAGTCTTACAAGAACTGCATTATGATGAATTCCTTTTTTACCTTACCTGGTGTTAACTACTTTCTCCAGTTAATTTTACCGGCACTTCTGGGATCACAAGCCATTCATAGGGCACATGATCCAATCCACAATGTACAAAGGTTGCATCTGCGCAGATAGGTAGCCTCGGGCGATGCCCACTGTCTGCCCCTGAGGCTGCCTGCGTGAGCACAACCCACAAACATTGTGGGTTAAAATCGGGCTAGGATCCTTATGTACGACACATGACCCTGGAAAGTGACCGCAATATAATTAGTAATAATAATGCAATTCCTGTAAAAGAAGAGATTCAAAAAAGTAATTGGAAAACACTTGAAGGGCTCATTCAGACAAACCATATGTTTTTTGTGGTCAGTTCAGCATGTCTGCAAAAATGGAATGCAGACCTATAGACTTCAATAGGGCCATATCCCGATTTTCACTGACAAGTATAGGACATGTTTTATTTGTTTTGTGGGGCTGTGGAACGGAAGAAAAGATGTCGACAGCACACAGAGTGCTGTCCGCATCTTTTGGGGCCCCATAAAAGTGAATGGGTCCGCATGTAATCTGCAAAATTGCGGATCAGATGCAGAAAACAACATACAGCCGCCTGAATAAGTCCAAACTCTGTTACTCCTTTAACGTCTGTTTCCATTCAAGCTCAATTCAATGTGTTGCGGTTTGGTATCAAACACCCCTCCTTTTCAAGAAAGACATATAACATAGTCTATCAGGATCTTTTTGGTTCATGAATAAAATGGCAGTATTGTGGTGAAGACTGACACATAGACAAGAACACAGGAGGGAGAATAGCGGAATGTAAGTATTTAGTACAGAACAGAGTAATAAGTATTTATATGCCTTTCAGGGTCTGTGAGAACACCTATGGGCACTATTTAAAGGTGTTTTCTGGGATTTTACTACTGATGACCTATCCTCAGGATAAGTCATCAGTATCTGATCAACCAGGACTCCCGCCGATCAGCTGTTTTAGAGGGCACCGGCGCTCCCGTGAGCGCCGCATCCTTCTCTTAGCTTTTCCTAGGCCAGTGACGTCACGTTCATCGGTCACGTGGCCTAGGAGCAGCTCAGCCTCATTCAAGTGAATGGGGCTGAGCACGATACCAAGCACAGCCATTGTACAATGTACGGCGCTGTGCTTGGTAAGCTGCGAGAAGGTAGCGGCGCTCACAGGAGCACCGGTACCTTCTCAAAAATCTGATCGGCGGGTGTTCCGGGTGTCCGACCCACACCCCAATCCTGGAAAACCTCTTTAATATATAGTAGGGAAGACTATAATATTCTTGTGCAAGATGTTAGTAGAGGCTTAGATGGTCTTTACTGTATGTTGTTTTATGTCTTTCCTATTGTTGCAAATATTCTGGAAGTTTAAATAAATTCAATGAAAGAAATAGAAAGAAATGTACGGCACTGTGCGGGTAAGCTGCGAGAAGGTAGCTGCGCTCACAGGAGCACCGGTACCTTCTCAAAAATCTGATCGGCGGGTGTTCTGAGTGTCCGACCCACACCCCAATCCTGGAAAACCTCTTTAATATATAGTAGGGAAGACTATAATATTCTTGTGCAAGATGTTAGTAGAGGCTTAGATGGTCTTTACTGTATGTTGTTTTATGTCTATCCTATTGTTGCAAATATTCTGGAAGTTTAAATAAATTCAATGAAAGAAATAGAAAGAAATGTACGGCGCTGTGCTTGGTAAGCTGCGAGAAGGTAGCGGCGCTCACAGGAGCAACGGTACCTTCTCAAAAATCTGATCGGCGGGTGTTCCGGGTGTCAGACCCACACCCCAATCCTGGAAAACCCCTTTAATATATAGTAGGGAAGACTATAATATTCTTGTGCAAGATGTTAGTAGAGGCTTAGATGGTCTTTACTGTATGTTGTTTTATGTCTTTCCTATTGTTGCAAATATTCTGGAAGTTTAAATAAATTCAATGAAAGAAATAGACTATGATTACCGTATATGCCGGCGTATAAGACGACTGGGCGTATAAGACGACCCCCAACTTCTGCCCTAAAAATATAGAATTTGGTATATACTCACTGTATAAGACTACCCCTCTCCCAAATGAAAAAAAGTCTGCTTTGATTTCAACATGTTAATTTTAATTCAAATGCATATGACATGCAGGTACTGTATATAGCAGCAAAACTGTCACTTATAAACATAAGGTTGTTTCAAACATGTACGGTAAAGCTAAAACTTTGCAAAACAAACAAGAGAGCAAGTGCCTGGTGATCATAACTGTAAGCTGCGATATTGTAACAGGTCTTGCTGGCATGACAGTTTCCCTTTAAAAGCCTTCAAAATCCTCCTGAGAATATAGAGAATAGTATGCTACTTCAGTATGCTAAGAGCAGGGCTCTCTACGCGCTGACGGGGAAAAAAAAAACACCTCACACAGTGCGGCCCCCGTATATCCGGCGTATAAGACGACCCCCCACTGTAGCCATTATTTTAAGGGGTTAAAAAGTAGTCTTATACGCCAGTATATACTGTACTCTTGACACTGATGCTAGAAATTTAGGCTCCACTAAGAAAACAGAGGAAAGATTGGTTGGTATTGTGTCTATATACGGAAAAGAAAACCTGTTAGGATATATTCAGACTTATTGCAGAACTTTCCATGGCTGTCCCATTCATGTCAATGTGGTTGTTTCAATTGCAAGCAAATGGATTTCTGCAAGCCTCATTCAGATGAATGGACATTTCTGCAACAAATCTGCTAGAACTTCATCCTCATTAGAGACGAGCGAACCAACCAAAATTCGCTTCGCCAAATGTTCGTCAATTTTTTTAAAGGATTCGTACGAATACAAAGCTATTCGGTCGAAGCTGTGTACAAATCATTCGTTATTCTGCGAACATTCCCTTGAATACTTACGCATGAGCATACAAAAGTGCGTACGAAGCTTTAGCGTATTATTGTCTAGGCTCGCAGAAAGAACAAATATACATTAAAAGTACGCTATTTAACTGAATATGTTTGCATTAGCATACAAATTCTCAGATGCGTAGCATTAGCGTACAAATTATATTATGCGTACGTAGCGTTAGCGTACAAAGATTTTAGACGAATTTTCCGAAGCTAATCTGAAAATATTCGGATTCGCTTCAGTGTTAAAAATTCCCAAGATTCGTATTGAATCTACGAAGCGAATAGATTCGCTCATCTCTAATTCTGATGTATGTAGGAGATCCACAGTGAATCGTTCAGTAAAATCTGATGAACTGCTTATCTTGTGTATATGGAATTAATCTGTTTTCCTTCGCATTATCCCCTTCTGAGTTTGCTGTCCCTTCAGTAAATCTTAGCAGATATATAATGGAAAATACTTTTAACCACAAGATTTGATATACAGTAGCAGAAGGTGTCATCACCAGTAATGCATTTGCCAATGGTCACAGCAGGCATGTGTCTACAGACCTCCCCAAGGGACGGATACCCGATAGCGGGAAGTTGCAGAAATTATAAGAAACTTTCCCCAGCTTTCAAGCACAATTGTATCGAAAAGAAGGTTTTTTTTTAACCATAAGCACCATATTTATCAAGTATCTCCCGTTTTGGACTTCTATAAGTGGGTTTTCAAGCCAACCCCTTTAAGGAAACCCAAAATGTATCCAAGAATGTCAGCACATGATGAAGACTGTATTCTTGTGCAAGATGTTAAGCAAATTCCTAACTAAACATTCGTTCTCAGGAACTGAAGGGGTCAGGAGTACTTGTAACTTCTCTTTTTAATGTAAAATAAGACCATAAGCTGACTATGGAAACTTGTGGCTTGCTGAATATAGCCAGTTTCTTCACGTAGGCAAGTGCAATAGTTGACATTCATGGATACACAGATTAGCTCTAATTCGAGAAATAAAGGTGTCTCTGTAGTGCCACCTACAGGAGGTAGCTACCCTATAGCCAGTGTTTGAACAGTACCCACCAAACCTGCATCAAAGACCTCTCACCAAGCCAAACATGAACATTCTCTTAAGTGATAAGAGGCAAGAACCCCAAACAGCTCTCTTCTTTTACTTTTGGAGAAGGCTCTGGGTTTGGCTTATATGCTTAGTCCAGTTGTAAGGCTCATTAAAGGGTCAAACAGAGTAGCTGCCTCCACTAGGCGACAATACAGGCACAACTTTCTTTCTCTTGAAGGAGCTAATTTCCATATCCTTGAATGTCAAACATTGCTGACAATCATTGCATTTGCCTACGTGAAGGAATTGGCCATACTCAGCAAGTTTCCATAGTCAGCCATGGTCTTACTTCCATTAAAAAGTGGAGTAACAAGTGCTTCTGGCGCCTTCCTGACTGTAAGAGGGATGAAAACAATTCATGCATTTCTTACAGAATGATCTGTATCCTTTTCAGTTTTGGCACTGTTGGTACGGGTTACCATTGGGCCCTTTTGTGGTCATTCCATCTGGGTTAATACTGTTGAACTATTATATGACTTGACCATGCTGGACTACTGAAGAATACGGCAATTTACAGATATTACGTTTTGTTATTTCCTGCCATTATATCTCCCTGCATTTAAACGGAGTGTGTCATCAACTTTTACATACATAAAGTTAACAAGTAGTATTTTTTTTGTTTTTTCTGTAGCTGTAATACTCCAAAACCAACTTTGAAGGTATATACAAATGAGGTTGCGAAGGCAATGAAGCCGGTGTCCTCAGATTACATGCCTGTCTTCAGAGGGGATAAATAGTACTGCAGGAGAGCCTCATGGCAGAGATGCAGGAGATTGAGAACTGGAAATAACTAAGACAATGCAGTTCCTGTGAGAAGCAGAGGGGAGCTACACTTGCCAATAGGGTGTGCTGCCAAAGTCGAAGCAGAGGGACTGAACATAGCTGCCTAGCCTGTGAAATCTGGAAGAGAGATGTACCAGCTTGTAATCATTCAATCAGCATGATGCTCACTATCAGATTATTGTAATCACCAAACTTGTTGCCCAACATGAGTCCACTGAAGCTGCCTTAACTAAATTGCAATTGTGCCTAAATGTTTCCTTCAGCCAACAGGTGGATGGCGACAAACTCACTCCAACAATTGAGGAACACTGGAACAGCTTTACTAAAGATGATTTTGCAATACAGCAACAAACTCCTGTGCTTGTGAAACAGGTAAATTTATATTCATTAGAGAAGCCGTCTCTTTAATAAAGTGAGTTGATAGCAGGGAGGGTGTAACTACTGTCTCTCTGAAATTGGTTTAACTTTATACAGGTTCTCATGGGCTGCACTAACTGTTCCTACTAGTGGGCGAGGGACCCTCCCAGGGAAATTTCCCGGTGGGCTGATGCCCAGTGGGCCACCTAAATGCTCCTCTTGGCCAAAAGCCTTTCAGCATTAATACATTTAGGCAGTATTTTTCTGCACTGTGGTATCTGGGGCCACTTTTAGGTTTTTTCCTGGGCCACTTTAAGTTCATAGTCCAGCCCTGATGGTAACAGACCCTGCTTTGGATCTCCTGCATTGCACTCTTCTCCTTCTCCAGGCACTGGCTGAACTGCTCTTCCTGTGTAGCAGGCATTGTCTTCCCCTGTTATCTCAAGTTGGGAACTGGCTTGACATTCGTGGAGACAGAGAAACTCTTACTCTATAATGGAATTAGAAGTCCACAGTCTCCTCCTTAAAGTGAATGGTGTAAAAATGCAAGTAAGTGCAGATACAATTTTTTAAGCCAAACCAAATGTGCCACAGTAAAACTTGCTGATAACGGTACAGTGATCATCTACGGGTTATGTGAGTGACAAGGCATAAGCCCTGGGATCCAGGGGTCACAAACCAGTCACTCTGCCTTGGCTTAGACAGCAAGTTGGAAAATTGATCTTTGCCTTGGAGAAGGAAAATCTAGGTACTATCCTGACTCTTGTCCCTTCCTTTCTGCATTCTCATAGTGACTGACAGCCATCTGTGATATAAGGCAGCCCACCGTCAATCACTGCTGAGGGAGGCAGGGATGAGGAAGCGTGCTGTCCTCATGCTTACATAAGACTCATAAATTATGTGTCCTGCGTATTCTTTGTTCACTTCTATTGCCCAAATGCCACAATTGTTTTGAGAGCAAAGCCATCCTAATATTATGCCTCCCATACATTGGACACAGGGGTGTAACTAAAGGCTCATGGGCCCTGGTGCAAGAGTTCAGCTTGGGCCCCCTTCCCTCAGTGCTTTGTAGCCAGGGGCAGGGAACCACATAGCCTTTGTGCTGCCTGAGGCAAAAATTGAAACGGCACCAACCTCATGCCAAATTCACAGTCTTCTCTAAAGGGGGTCTGTCAGCAGTTTTGATCCTTCACTATATAACTGACAGAGAAAGAAGCACAAACATATAGAGACTGATGGTTATATATTTTGTATGACTAAGAAATTGAAGTTTTCGTTCCTCCATCACCACAATTGCAAGTGTCCAGGAGGAGGTCCCTTTATGTTCAGTGCCTTGATCTCTCCATTAAATGCTTCCCAGCCCCTCCCCTCCGCTTTGATTGGCTGGTAAAGCTGTCACTAAGGGCAGAGGGGAGAGAAAGGGTAACGATCATTGCAGAGAGTCCAGGGCACTGAGCACGAAGGGACTGTCCTCTGGGCACTTGCTGTCATGTCTTTGGGAGGGTTGAAAATTCTCGGTAATGACCATCACTCCAGGTATAATAATCCATGTCAGCTTCAGTATATAGACCTCTTTAAGCAAGATATATATATATATATATATATATATATATAGCTACATCTTACAGTATAGTTCCCTAATATAGCATCCATCTTTCCACATTTGAAATCAATTTGTATTTCTCCAACCCTATGTAATCAGATCATGCACCGTACTGCTTTTTCACCTGTTGTCTACACGTTATTAACCTGTTAAATGTATGTATGCTTTGTTTGTAGACTGTAACCATGGAGACACATAGTTTTGCGCAGCAGCTGTATATGGTCAGGTATTTTTTTAATCAAGTTGCAAATTTTAGTTTCATTGTGCCAATACAAAAATAAGTTGCACAGTTGGACATACCCGTTAAATAATCAGAATCATAGATTCCAATATTTTTAGAAACAGCAGGAATATAATTTAGCATTATCATGTTTGCAAGCTCTGAAAAATATTACTATACATGAGTATTCAGAAAATTGAAGGCGCCTGGAAGAATGCTTGAAGGGAGAAGGAAAATTGTAGCTTCTAAATATGGTCAACATGGTAAACTGCAATATTTGACAGCAATATCATTGTCCTAAACATGATCACCTTCTCCATACAGTGATTAGGAAAGTGAGCCAGAGCCAACGGTGTCTCATAACAAGCCCCCCCCTTCCCTCCCCCTACCTTTTATTCAGGTCCTCACATGATTGCAGAGGTGCATGTCAAGAGGGTGAAACTCTGCCAGGAACTGTTTGCAAACTAGAGAAGGTCTTTCTGTAATGTGCATTACTAAAGATGAGTGTATAGAATATCATTTTATTACTGGAATTTTAACCAACACAAATATGCCCTAGAAGGCAATAGTGCTCCGTTTGGCAAGCAAGATGAATGCAGTTCTATTGAGCTGGTGGTTTAACCACTGAAAGCCTTGTAGATCCATTCATAAAATACCTGCAATTCCTGGCCGACAAGATGAGTAGACAAGTATGTTTGTGGTTTATTGTTCAAAAGTACTGCACATACCACAAGATGGCAGACAGACATGATGGCAGATTTTCAGAACCACATTACAACTACATGAGAATTTAGATAAACAAACTAATTAAAATATCCTACCATTTTCTGGATATAGCTTTTATTTGTCTCCATGGTTACAGACTGCAAACAATGCCTGTGTAGTCTGATCATGCAGTCATACTCCCTTCGTTCTGTCCCATACTTATTTATTCCTGTTGCTTATATAGTACAAATATATTCTGTAAGGTTACTTTTCCTGTACATACACGGTAGGTTAGCCAGCCATAGAAGACAGATGTAAAGGAGAAAGAGTGCAAGATATGACTACACACATGATTCATTTGTAGAATTTATTTCAACTGTTACTTAGTTTCTTAAAGGAATTGCCCATTTTTTTACAAGGCCCCCCTGATTATAAGCTGTTCAAGGGAACCTTCTTCAGCTGTATTTTTTGTGGAACTCAGCAATGTCTTCAATTTAATTCCACAGAAGAATTTAAGCCTTCCAGGTTTCCGTTGTACCAGGTCCTTCAGAGCAAGAGACAGGATGGAATAGGAAGCGTCTGAAAGGGACACAAGCAGGGCCTTTACCCAGTGTGGCCTGGCTGTGGATCCACGTGCAAATTAGTTTTAATTGCTGGTCCACGGCTATTTAGTAAGTAAGGGTGTGACCCGGCAATTTAGCAGTACTATGTATAATAAGTAAGAAGGCTAGGGATTGGTAGGAACTAGGGATGAGCGAACTTTTGAAAAGTTCGGTTCGCTTCGCTTCGGCGAACTTTCTTGAATTTCGGATTCGTACGAACCGAACCTAAAACGAACCTTGCTATAACGGCTGAATAATTGCTTCTACAATAATGGGAGTCAGATAGGGTATAGTTTCGTTTACTTGCAGTTGCTATTAAAATGAAAAAAGTGGAAAAAAACCAAGTGACTTCAACAATGGCGACGCAAAATATACGCATATTTGAGAATTTACACTAATGCGTACGCTAATGCGAACATTCCCGCACAAATAACGAACATACAGTGTAATGTTGTCAAAGGTGCGCTATTTAACTGAATATGTACGCATTAGCGTACTCATACACTGCGTCTGCGAACATTCCTACTCAAGTAACGAACATACAATGTAGCGTTGTCAATTGTACGCTACTTAACTGAATATGTACGCATTACCGTACGCATACACTGCATCTGCGAACATTCCTACTCAAGTAACGAACATACAGTGTAGCGTTGTCAATTGTACGCTACTTAACTGAATATGTACGCATTACCGTACGCATACACTGCGTCTGCGAACATTCCTACTCAAGTAACGAACATACAGTGTAGCGTTGTCAATTGTACGCTACTTAACTGAATTTGAACGCATTAGCGTACATTCTCAATAAATATGCGTATATTTTACGTCGCCGTTATTTTAACCAGATTCGTTACGAACTTTCTCAAAATTCGGTTTGGTGACGAACCGAACTTTTGGGAAAGTTCGTAACGAATCTGGTTCGTTACGGTTCGGTTATCCCTAGTAGGAACGATGGGACTGAGTTATCAAGCTGAGCTTTAGAGTTTGACGGTGGTGGGTGGTGCATTCTGAAACTACCACGGGCACCAAGTGATTTTGTCCCATTCCTGGCAAGAAAGACTCTTAATATGAAACTCTATGGCCATCATTAGATGCCTGCCTCCAAAATTCTGGTCTGTGTTCTAACTGAGCTTTTTCTCTGCTTGCTCTCGGGACTCGGTTTTGATTTTACATATATTCCTGGACATTGAAAATTGCTTAGACCATTGGATTTCTTCCTGTTCCCTGGATACCTGGATACCTTGCTGAAACTTGTAGCAATACAGTGAGTGTACTGCTCCACCCTCTCATTAGTGATTGCTCCACCTGTTCATCACCTCCAGCTAGTGTCTATTCTAGGGGCAACAACCTGGGGATCACCAGCAGCAAAGTAGACATCTCTGGACAGAAGATAAAGAGTGAAAACCTGGGGATGCCTTGGATGGCACTCTCCACTCTAGCAAGTGCCAAGCCAACTGGAAACCAGTTATCTGAGGGGAACAATCATAACATGTGTATTATTTAATATTGTCATTTTGTTACTGTCAGTTTTGGATAGATGTTGACATCTTCAACTTACCATTCAGGTGCTGTACATTGACCAGGCTTTTCTTCAGGATACAAGCAGAATTGGATGGAAAGAAGCTGCAGGCAGTTTAGGAAAGCTGAAGATCAATGCTGGAACTGGATGAATTTTAGTGACTACTAGAATTGCATTTACAGCAAATAGAAATAAAATTATCTTGTTTAGACTGGAAAGATCCAACATCCATCCCTAGCACTCAATATCCATAGCATGTTGACGGTCTATGTTATGTCACACTGCCCACTCAGCATTGCATAACCTGTGAGTTGCTGGAAAAAGGTCCTAACTCGAATTTTTTAGTTTGAAATCAATTCTTGGTGTGGCTTCTCCGTGACCATTCACCCCGCAGCCTTCTCTTCTGGTCCTCACAGCAGTGGCGTAGCTACCGGGGGGGCAGGGGGGGCGACGGCTCCGGGCCCAGTGACTCAGGGGGGGCCCCAGCAAGGATGACCTTGCCTTCTATCAGGCGAATACAAGTGAGCGCTTCCATTATGGAAGCGCTCACTTGTATTTAGGGACCCCCATCAGACCTCAGATCAGCCCACCCAGCCACATAGGATTAAAATAAAAAACTTTACTTACCTGTTCTGCGCTGCGGCTGCCCTCCGGTCCGCGCTCTGCTCTCTTCCCTGGCGGCGCGCACTATGACCTGACGCTGCACGCAGCGTCAGGTCATAGTGTGCGCGGGCCAGGGAAGAGAGCGGAGCGCGGACCGGAGGGCAGCCGCAGCGCAGAACAGGTAAGTAAAGTTTTTTATTTTAATCCTATGTGGCTGGGTGGGCTGATCTGAGGTCTGATAGGGGCACAGTAAGCTGATATGAGGTCTGATGGGGGCACAGTCTGCTGATATGAGGTCTGATGGGGGCACAGTCTGCTGATCTGAGGTCTGATGGGGGCACAATACGCTGATCTGAGGTCTGATAGGGGCACAGTAGGCTGATATGAGGTCTGATGGGGGCACAGTCTGCTGATATGAGGTCTGATTGGGGCACAATATGCTGATCTGAGGTCTGATGGGGGCACAATATGCTGATCTGAGGTCTGATAGGGGCACAGTAGGCTGATATGAGGTCTGATGGGGGCACAGTCTGCTGATATGAGGTCTGATGGGGGCACAGTCTGCTGATCTGAGGTCTGATGGGGGCACAATACGCTGATCTGAGGTCTGATAGGGGCACAGTAGGCTGATATGAGGTCTGATGGGAGCACAGTCTGCTGATATGAGGTCTGATGGGGGCACAATATGCTGATCTGAGGTCTGATAGAGGCACAGTAGGCTGATATGAGGTCTGATGGGGGCACAGTCTGCTGATATGAGGTCTGATGGGGGCACAGTCTGCTGATCTGAGGTCTGATGGGGGCACAGTCTGCTGATCTGAGGTCTGATGGGGGCACAATACGCTGATCTGAGGTCTGATAGGGGCACAGTAGGCTGATATGAGGTCTGATGGGGGCACAGTCTGCTGATATGAGGTCTGATGGGGGCACAATACGCTGATCTGAGGTCTGATGGGAGCACATTAAGCTGATCTGAGGTCTGATAGGGGCACAGTAGGCTGATATGAGGTCTGATGGGGGCACAGTCTGCTGATATGAGGTCTGATGGGGGCACAATATGCTGATCTGAGGTCTGATAGAGGCACAGTAGGCTGATATGAGGTCTGATGGGGGCACAGTCTGCTGATATGAGGTCTGATGGGGGCACAGTCTGCTGATATGAGGTCTGATGGGGGCACAGTCTGCTGATCTGAGGTCTGATGGGGGCACAATACGCTGATCTGAGGTCTGATAGGGGTACAGTAGGCTGATCTGAGGTCTGATGGGAGCACATTAAGCTGATCTGAGGTCTGATGGGGGCACAATACGCTGATGTGAGGTCTGATGGGGGGCACAATACGCTGATCTGAGGTCTGATGGGGGCACAATACGCTGATCTGAGGTCTGGTGGGGGGCACAATACGCTGATCTGAGGTCTGATGGGGGCACAGTAGGCTGATGTGAGGTCTGGTGGGGGGCACAATACGCTGATCTGAGGTCTGATGGGGGCACAGTAGGCTGATGTGAGGTCTGATGGGGGCACATTCTGCTGATATGAGGTCTGATGGGGGCACAGTACGCTGATCTGAGGTCTGATTGGGCACAATACGCTGATCTGAGGTCTGATGGGGCACAATACGCTGATCTGAGGTCTGATGGGGGCACAGTACGCTGATCTGAGGTCTGATGGGGGCACAGTAGGCTGATGTGAGGTCTGGTGGGGGGCACAATACGCTGATCTGAGGTCTGATGGGGGCACAGTAGGCTGATGTGAGGTCTGATGGGGGCACATTCTGCTGATATGAGGTCTGATGGGGGCACAGTACGCTGATCTGAGGTCTGATTGGGCACAATACGCTGATCTGAGGTCTGATGGGGCACAATACGCTGATCTGAGGTCTGATGGGGCACAATACGCTGATCTGAGGTCTGATGGGGGCACAGTACGCTGATCTGAGGTCTGATGGGGGCACAGTAGGCTGATGTGAGGTCTGGTGGGGGGCACAATACGCTGATCTGAGGTCTGATGGGGGCACAGTAGGCTGATGTGAGGTCTGATGGGGGCACATTCTGCTGATATGAGGTCTGATGGGGGCACAGTACGCTGATCTGAGGTCTGATGGGGCACAATACGCTGATCTGAGGTCTGATGGGGGCACAGTACGCTGATCTGAGGTCTGATGGGGGCACAGTACGCTGATCTGAGGTCTGATGGGGGCACAGTACGCTGATCTGAGGTCTGATGGGGGCACAGTACGCTGATCTGAGGTCTGATGGGGCACAATACGCTGATCTGAGGTCTGATGGGGGCACATTCTGCTGATCTGAGGTCTGATGGGGGCACAATACGCTGATCTGAGGTCTGGTGGGGGGCACAATACGCTGATCTGAGGTCTGATGGGGGCACAGTAGGCTGATCTGAGGTCTGATGTGGCACAATACGCTGATCTGAGGTCTGGTGGGGGGCACAATACGCTGATCTGAGGTCTGATGGGGGCACAGTAGGCTGATGTGAGGTCTGATGGGGGCACATTCTGCTGATCTGAGGTCTGATGGGGGCACAGTACGCTGATCTGAGGTCTGATTGGGCACAATACGCTGATCTGAGGTCTGATGGGGCACAATACGCTGATCTGAGGTCTGATGGGGGCACAGTACGCTGATCTGAGGTCTGATGGGGGCACAGTACGCTGATCTGAGGTCTGATGGGGGCACAGTATGCTGATCTGAGGTCTGATGGGGCACAATACGCTGATCTGAGGTCTGATGGGGGCACATTCTGCTGATCTGAGGTCTGATGGGGGCACAATATGCTGATCTGAGGTCTGATGTGGCACAATACGCTGATCTGAGGTCTGATGGGGGCACATTCTGTTGATCGGAGGTCTGATGGGGGCACAATACGCTGATCTGAGGTCTGATGGGGGCACAGTAGGCTGATGTGAGGACTAATGGGGGCACATTCTGCTGATCTGAGGTCTGATGGGGTACAATACGCTGATCTGAGGTCTGATGGGGCACAATACGCTGATGTGGTCTGATGGGGGCACAGTAGGCTGATGTGAGGTCTGATGGGGCACAATACGCTGATCTGAGGTCTGATGGGGGCACAGTAGGCTGATGTGAGGTCTGATGGGGGCATATTCTGCTGATCTGAGGTCTGATGGGGCACAATACGCTGATCTGAGGTCTGGTGGGGCACAATACACTGATCTGAGGTCTGATGGGGGGCACATTCTGATGATCTGAGGTCTGATGGGGGCAGGGGACTGTTAGTTTAGTGATGTAAAAACTGTGGACAGGTTTCCTTTAACATAGGAGTCCTCTTGTTTTTTACTCCTATTAATCCTATATTTCACTGCATTATGTGGTAGAGTATTTAGAGTAGGGTATGTAGAAAGTCTATTGTACTGTACTTAGCAGCATAGATGATCTAGCAGTTTATATAGTAATCTTTCTAATACAATATTATAACCACAACTAGTAGTATGTGCCTGTGAAGTTGGAAACGTGCGTTTGGGAAGCCAAGTGGGGGGCCCACTCAAGTATGTTTCGCCCCCCCTGTGCTGAACCTCTAGCTACGCCTCTGCCTCACAGTAAGTGATATCAATAGTTTACCCTTGATCCTCCTACTGGATTTATTTTCTGACATTTCAATGTAACTTAGTCTTTGAATAAGAGTCTCTTAACTACTAGATGTCAAGATGTCCTATTAGGAAAATTCCTTTTAAGAAGTTTTTTTTTATCATTTGTCAATTCATTTTTAGACCATTGTCTTTTTAGTCATTAATATATGTTGGGAATTGGATAAGTAGCAAACAATTTCCTGGGTGGTTTACTTGGCAAAATTCAACATTCTCTACATATTTAAAATTTTGGAATCTTCAACTTAAATAATGAAGTTCATGCACATGCTTGTCCAAATATACATTGTTCAATTCCTGCATGTTGCGTAGTTAAACTTCAACATGAATGTAAATTTCTTCAGCAGACCCTTCTTTGATTATTGTTATAGCTGGTTTACATCTTCTTCATAATTCAAGCAAATGTAGATGTACTACAGCAAACATTACATTTACATTTAACATGTTACATACATGTTACATACATGCAAAAAAAAAACCCCAAAAATTATTTAAAAAAAACACTGTTTAGTTAGCACTTTAGGACTTTTGTTTGGTTGTTTATGTTATATTTAGGTGCCTAAACTGCTAGATCCTGTGAAATTTGTCAATGTCGAGTCCTGTTCACACACGGATCCCAACAATATACAGTACAGACCAAAAGTTTGGACACACCTTCTCATTCAAAGAGTTTTCTGTATTTTCATGACTATGAAAATTGTAGATTCACACCGAAGGCATCAAAACTATGAATTAACACATGCGGAATTATATACTTAACAAAAAAGTGTGAAACAACTGAAAATATGTCTTATATTCTAGGTTCTTCAAAGTAGCCACCTTTTGCTTTAATTAGGTAGTCACCTGAAATGGTATTCCAACAGTCTTGAAGGAGTTCCCAGAGATGCTTAGCACTTGTTGGCCCTTTTGCCTTCACTCTGCGGTCCAGCTCACCCCAAACCATCTCGATTGGGTTCAGGTCTGGTGACTGTGGAGGCCAGGTCATCTGGCGTAGCACCCCATCACTCTCCTTCTTGGTCAAATAGCCCTTACACAGCCTGGAGGTGTGTTTGGGGTCATTGTCCTGTTGATAAATAAATGATGGTCCAACTAAACGCAAACCGGATGGAATAGCATGCCGCTGCAAGATGCTGTGGTAGCCATGCTGGTTCAGTATGCCTTCAATTTTGAATAAATCCTCAACGGTGTCACCAGCAAAGCACCCCCACACCATCACACCTCCTCCTCCATGCTTCACGGTGGGAACCAGGCATGTAGAGTCCATCCGTTCACCTTTTCTGCGTCACACAAAGACACGGTGGTTGGAACCAAAGATCTCAAATGTGGACTCATCAGACCAAAGCATAGATTTCCACTGGTCTAATGTCCATTCCTTGTGTTCTTTAGCCCAAACAAGTCTCTTCTGCTTGTTGTCTGTCCTTAGCAGTGGTTTCCTAGCAGCTATTTTACCATGAAGGCCTGCTGCACACAGTCTCCTCTTAACAGTTGTTGTAGAGAAGTGTCTGCTGCTAGAACTCTGTGTGGCATTGACCTGGTCTCTAATCTGAGCTGCTGTTAACCTGTGATTTCTGAGGCTGGTGACTCGGATGAACTTATCCTCTGCAGCAGAGGTGACTCTTGGTCTTCCTTTCCTAGGGCGGTCCTCATGTGAGCCAGTTTCTTTGTAGCGCTTGATGGTTTTTGCGACTGCACTTGGGGACACTTTCAAAGTTTTCCCAATTTTTCAGACTGACTGACCTTCATTTCTTAAAGTAATGATGGCCACTCGTTTTTCTTTACTTAGCTGCTTTTTTCTTGCCATAATACAAATTCTAACAGTCTATTCAGTAGGACTATCAGCTGTGTATCCACCTGACTTCTGCCCAACACAACTCATGGTTCCAACCCCATTTATAAGGCAAGAAATCCCACTTATTAAACCTGACAGGGCACACCTGTGAAGTGAAAACCATTTCAGGTGACTACGTCTTGAAACCTCTATATATACCTCTGTTTGATGAGAAGTCTATCACTGCCACCCCAGAGAGAGATCCCTAATTATATACTGTATGGCAATATTTAGCTATATATATTGATTAAGTGAGGTCAGCAGCAGTGAGCGAGGATTATCTTCTCTGTTCAGTACTGTGTTGTGCTGAACATTGAAGATGGGTTTCAATAGTAAGTAACTCAATACCAAAAGACAACGTCAGAGGCAGTTTTGTAATAAAAAAGTACAAAATCAACAATACAACAAAGTATATTGCAAAAATAGATCAGAATCACTTGCCCTACACATGTAAGAAAAAAAATTAAATGACAGTTACACTTTAAAATATAGTTTATTTCTATAGAGAAAATAGAATGAGTTTGAGGGGTTCCTCTACTGTTTTCCAAAGTGATATAATAATAAGTAAGGAATTATGTAACAAAATATATTGACTTGTTCAGTGTGCTGCTTAGCCTCAGGAATAGTATGCTATGCAGTAATTAATCATTGCCTCCAGCAGAACATAGAATTGTTTTCAGCAGAAATAAACAGAACATTAAATGTAGTGAGTTACGAGGAATCTCTCTAATGAGAACATGTATCTGCCTCATTCATATCATAGTTACTCCTGAGTGGAGACAGACGTCTTTCAGCACTTAAAGGGATTGTCCAGGATTAAGTTGTTTTTTTTTCCATTGGCAAAGAGCAACCATGTTAATACAAATAAAATAACTAAAGATTATGGTCATAATCTTTAGTTATAATGTAATCGTATAAAAGGAGGGGGTGGTGGTTTATTGACATTTTCTTCTTTTTCTTCTGTGTATATTATTCTGATGTAACATGTGCTGTATGTTAAATGCTGTCTTCAATAAAAAGCATGTGATTAAAAAATAAAGATTAAATTCACACCAACATTGTATGGAACACAAGTTTCATCTAAAAGATGTTTGGACAGCTATTAAGGGTTGTGCTCCATAACAGGATAGGTGCTTAAAGGAATTGTTCAGAATTACAAGGGTTTCTGTTTTCATCCAGAAACAGCTTCCACTCCTGGTTGGTTTGGTTGGTACTGCATCACATGCCCAATAAAGTGAATACGTATTAATGCAAGAAGCAACTATAGACAGATGTGGTGCTGTCTCTGGGGGAGGGGGGGATGAATCACAGGGTTCCCACTTCCCAGTGAAAAGCTAATCAGATGGTATCATACTACTGGTATTCACCAAAAACATCAATGGGCTGCTCATGTAAGGCATGGAAGTTCTGGGTCCTCTAGGGTAAGAGGCATTTGGGCAGATTTACTGATATTGTCTAATTTCGACAGTGTAAACTTAGACTAGATAGTCTAAAACTGCACTATCAGGACCGGCAGTCATTGCACTCGTTCTGCTGGTCCTGTCTCTGACTCTAGTGGCGATGTGGTTGCCCGTGCTCAGGCTTCTTCCGCTATTTCGTCAGGCTCCTCTTCCAGCCGAGGGTCTCTGGCTGTGGATGCGTGTCCCAGGCAGGGGACGCGCGCCGCGATCATAAGTGCCAGGGACGTGGCTGGTGCGCACACTCGCTCGCGGCCTGTTACTGGTCGCCGAAAAACGCGAGCAATATAGTCTGTGCTAATTTTCTGGTTCATCTGGTAGCTCATGAGTTAATTTTTGTTCCTTGCATTCTCCTCCCAGTCAGCTGGTTGGGTGGGGTCTGCTAGGTATTTAAGGACCTCAAATGTGAGCCTCCCTGCCAGTGTTTGGAGTCTCCTTGCTACTGCCTGGTTTGTCATTTGTGCTGTTAAGTTCTGATCCTAGTTTGTTCTTTGACCTTTGGTGTGTTTGTGACTATTCTTGGCTTGCTGATTTTGTTCCTGACGTTCTCTCCTGGTTTTGACGCGGCTTTCTGACTTTCCTTTTGGTTCTTGTTTGTCTGTATTGTTTGTTTTTACCTTCCCCTGCATTTTAGCTAGTGTATTTCGAGTCTTCAGGTTGTCGACTCAGGAGTTAGCCTGAGTAGGCAATAGGCAGGGAAAGGGGTTGGGACTAAGCTTAGGGATCACTTTCCCCTTATCTGTGTATCCCAGCCCTGACATGCACCATATTTATCACAGTGGCTGGATGATAAACCTGGTGCATCTTTAGACTGTCTAGTCTAAGTTCATGCCACCTATTAGTTGGCCTATTTTGTGCCAGAATTTTGCATCAAATGTTGCCACATTTTTTTGGCGCCGTTTGTCAAATATTAATACATACCCCTTTTTCTGTAAGCCATGTCCCCTTTCTGCTTCTGGTGCATTTTGAATAGTAAATGTTTAGGTGGACTCCACTTTGTTTGTAGGTGGACTCCATTCTGGCTAATAGATGAGGGTACTGAACAAGGAGCCTCCACTCTATTATCTCTTATTTCTAAAGGGAAATTTGAAAATGGGTCCTATAAACAAGACATCCCCTTTAAATACTGCCTAACAAATATTACTTTCTTTAGTTAAGATGTAGAGCCTCCGTTGCAAAATAATACAACTGACGACACAACTGAGACAAATTTTAATATTCTGTACCTATGAATCCATTTCATCCATCTGTCTTAAAAGCCCACTAGATATTTTAAGAGGGACTGTCAGCTCCCATGTGGTTTAGCAAATACTTGTATTCATCAAATACACCATTTTCCTAGTAGGGTGTGTCCCTACATAGTATTACTCAGGGGCGTAGCTAAAGGCTCATGGGCCCTGGTGCAAGAGTTCAGCTTGGGCCCCCCCCCCCGCCTAATATAGCGCCCCATACCTCTTACATCCAGTATAATACAGCGCCCCATACCTCTTACATCCAGTATAATACAGCGCCCCATACCTCGTACATCCAGTGTCGTCTCCTCTAATATAGATCTTTTCTTTCCTCATATTCTCCTTTCAGACCAGACGCCATTTTTCAGCCATTTCTTATCTCTGCAGTTTGACAGAAAAAAATCTTAGTTTACTACTTTTCCATCATCCTCCCATCTTCTGGACAAATCATCCTACCACCCCCAGTACTGTGCCACTAGTACCACACAGATAGTGCCCTTCAATAATTATTGGCACACAGTGTCCTAAAATAACTGCGCCCAGCAAATAGTGTCCCCGACAGTAATAGTGTGAACATAACGTCCCCCAGAAATAACTGTGCTGATACTGTGCCAGGGTGCCCCCCACAGTAATAGTGCCCCCCACAGTACTAATGTCCCCACTGTGCCCCAGAAGTAATAATGCTTCCAATGTGCCAGTAAGAAGTGCTCCCCACCCATAGATGCCCCCCAAATTATGTGCCAGTAAGAAATGCCCCAATAATGCGCCAGAAGTTCCCCCCATTGATTCCCCCTCAAAATCATGTGCCAGTAAGAAATGCCCCCAGTGCCCCCATGTGCCAGTAAGAAATGCCCCAGTGCCCCCATGTGCCAGAAAAATGCCCCTAGTGCTCCCATGCCATAAAGAAATGCCCCCAGTGCCCCCAGTGCCAGTAAAAATGCCCCAGTGCCCCCTTGTGCCAGTAAAATGCCCCCAGTGCCCCATGTGCCAGTAAAAGTGCCCCCATGTGCCAGTAAAATGCCCCCAGTGCCCCCATGTGCCGGTACAAATGCCCCCATGTGCCAGTAAAAATGCCCCAGTGCCCCCATGTGCCAGTAAAAATGCCCCCAGTACCAGTAAAAATGCCCCCAGTGCCCCATGTGCCAGTAAAAATGCCCCAGTGCCCCCATGTGCCAGTAAAAATGCCCCCAGTACCAGTAAAAATGCCCCCAGTGCCCCCATGTGCCAGTAAAAATGCCCCCAGTGCCCCCCATGTGCCAGTAAAAATGCCCACAGTGCCCCCATGTGCCAGTAAAAATGCCCACAGTGCCCCATGTGCCAGTAAAAATGCCCACAGTGCCCCCATGTGCCAGTAAAAATGCCCACAGTGCCCCCATGTGCCAGTAAAATGCCCACAGTGCCAGTAAAATGCCCCCAGTGCCCCATGTGCCAGTAAAAATGCCCCCAGTGCCCCCCATGTGCCAGTAAAAATGCCCACAGTGCCCCCCATGTGCCAGTAAAATGCCCACAATGCTCCCATGTGCCAGTAAAAATGCCCCCATGTGCCAGTAAAATGCCCCCAGTGCCCCCATGTGCCAGTAAAAATGCCCCCAGTGCCCCCAATTGAGCTCCGGTCGGTGAATGCTACAATTAAAAAAATAAAAAATAAATTAACACTTATACTTACCTCCATGGTGCTGGCAGCGATGCGATGCAGGCCTCTTCCAGCCTGTGTCCCGCGCTGTAGGGCTCAGGCGGCGCGATTTCGCGCCGCCTGAGCCGGCCTCTGATAGGCTGCAGGCCCAGTGCCTGCAGCCTATCAGAGGAACGGGCAGGGGAGACGCCTCTCCCTCCCCTGCCCCAGTACAATACAGGCATCTGTATCGCTGTCCTGAGGACGGCGATACAGATGACTATTGAGATGAGCGCTTCCACAATGGAAGCGCTCATCTCCCTCTGCCCCTATCTGTGCGCAGGGCCGCGCCGCACCTGGCTAATTGGCGGTGCGGCCCTGCAAGTGGCAAGGGGGGCCCTCGGGGCCCCCCTGGCTTAGGGGCCCGGTCGCAACTGCGACCGCTGCGACCCCTATAGCTACGCCACTGGTATTACTATTAGTAATAGTAGTAGTCACTGACGTAACTATAGGGGTCGCAGCGGTCGCAGTTGCGACCGGGCCCCTAAGCCAGGGGGGCCCAGAGGGCCCCCTATGCCAGTGGTGCTCTACTTTTCCCTTTATAAGATGCAGTGTGTCTTATAAAGGGAATACTAGTGAGCGCTTCCATAATGGAAGCGCTTGCTAGTATGCATGAGGAGGGAGAGTAAAGCGCTGGTAACGCCCACTTTCTACTAACCTCATGGAGGTGGGGGCTGTGGAGGACTTTGGTTCAGTCTCCGTAGTGGGTAGAATGTAGTGGCCAGAAGGAGGTCTGTGACGTCACTGGTCACATGCTCCTTCATGGTCACGTGACAAACCCCGACTGCAGGAGCTTGTGGAAGGAGGAGGGGATGTGTGTGCCGGCCAGCAGCCCAGTGAGGAAGGATGTCAGACCTGGACTACACAGAGCTTCATGGTGAGCAGGTAAGGGGCAACATATGGAGCTTGTATATGAGGGGGCAGGTGGTGCACTCAGGGGCAGTGGAGTTCAAGTGGAATCTGGGGCAATTACAGGGGTTTATAGTACAGATCTGGGTGTATTCTTGAGGCCATGGGGGGGCGGGCTTTATGGGGTGTAACTCTGTGAGGGGGGCATGTGGTGTATTCTGGGGGACATGGGGGGCTTTATGGGGTGTAAATCTGTGAGAGGGGCATGTGGTGTATTCTGGGGGACATGGGGGGGCTTTATGGGGTGTATATCTGTGGAGGGGCTGAAGGGAGGGGAGTGATGATATTTAGCCTATAGGTAGTGATGATCAAACTTCTGTTTTCAAGTTTCCGTTACGACGGACTATAATGTATGGTCCTTGGTAGAGGAATCTTAGATAACCCGAACCTTGTACGCTGAACTTGAAAACAGAAGTACGCTCAGCATTACCTATATGCACATGGACGCAAAAAATGGCGGTGTGAGGGCCGTTTAAGTAACAGTCGTCAGACGGCCATTTTTATAACCAATTAAAGTCTGAGGCTGGTCACATGGCTGTTTCTTTAACGGCCAAAGAATAGCGGCTGTTAGAAAGTAGGACATGTCGTGGGATTAGGTGTTTTATTATTTTTGGGCGGAGTTAGAGGCGTGGCCTGTACAAAAAAATTTACCGCGCACACATAGTGTCCCTCTTTCCTCTTTTCAAAAGTTGGGAGGTATGCTGCTGTGTCCTGACTGCCTGCAGCATCAGGAATTACAGAGCGCACTCTGACCTGACACTGCAGGAGGTCAGGTGACTCCAGTGTGGGCCCGGGAAGATGTGAGAGCAGGGAGACAGCCAGGACAGGGAGAAGAGTGGTAGAAGAGGTAAGTTTATTTATTTGTTTTATTGTCTGATCTGAGATCTGATATGGAGGGCCTAAAGGGGGGTCTGATATCGGGGGCCAGAAGGGGGGGTCTGATATTGGGGGCCAGAAGGGGGGAGGTCTGATATGGGGGCCAGAAGGGAGGTCTGATATGGGGGCCAGAAAGGGGTCTGACATGGGGGCCAGAAAGGGGGTCTGACATGGGGGCCAGAAGGGGGTCTGATATGGGGGCCAGAGGGGGGGTCTGATTAGGGGCCAGAAGGGGGGTCTGATTAGGGGCTTGAAGAGTCTGAAGGGGGGTCTGATTGGGGGTCTAGAGAGGTCTAATGGGGGTCTGAATGGGGGTCTAATGGGGGTCAGATATGGGGGTTTGGAGGTCTATTGGGGGTCAGATATGGGGGTTTGGAGGTCTAATAAGGGTCTTATATAGGGGTCTGGAGATGGGGGGGTCTCATCTAGGTTTGATATGGGGATCTGATCTGAAAGATAAGGGGGTATTGTTTTTCTGTGTGGTACCAGTATTTTCAGAAGAACTGTTTCTGCAGTATAGTATTGGGGGGGCAGAATGGGGCATTGAGAAGGTGAGAGGATGATGGATTAGTAGGAAAGTAAGATCACTGCAGAGACGAGGCGCAGCTGAAAGAAGTCACCATGGCGGTCTGGTCTGGCAAGAGAAGAAGAGGAATGAGAAGGTCTACATCAGAGAAGTCACTGGATGTAAGAGGTACATATGTGGGGATGTATGACTCTGTATGCTCTGTAGCGCTGTATGTAATGTTTTCAAAGTATGTCTTTAAAGGGGTTGTCTGTTTTGTTTTGTTTTTTGTACGAGCACAGCCTTCTCTGCTCTGTTTACTGCTTACCACTGCAAATGAACAGCGAGAAAGTGAACAGAGCAGAGAAAGTAGCTCTCATATAAGCGCTTCCCTCTCTTCAAATATGCTGATCGTCGGGGGTGCCGGAGGACCCCAGCCGATCTGATATTGATGACCTATCCTGGGGATAGGTCATCAGTAGTAAAAAGAGGACAACCCCTTTAACAGTAGGACTGGAGGGAAGGGTTTAGGTTGAGAATTTGGCATGGGGGTGCGTTTCAATATTTGCCTCGGGCAGCAGAAAAGCTAGATGCACCAGCGCTTAGTGAGGAGGGGGGGACCCAAGCTGAACTGTTGCACCAGGGCCCATGAGCCTTTAGCTACGCCCCCTGGTAGTAGTAGAACTCACATAATGCCCTTAGTAGTCATAATCCCCACATATGTAATAATGCCCACCTATAGTGCCCCAGTAGTAATAAAACCCTGTATAATGGCCCAGTAGCAATAAAGCACACCATAGTGCCCCAGTAATAAAGCCTACCATAATGCCCCTAGTAGCATTAAAGCCCAGACAGTGTGTCCCAGTAGTAAATATGGTCCTTATAATGCCCCCAGTACTATTAATGCTACTTAAAGTGTCCCCAATGGTAATGACACCCACCATAATGCCCCCATTACTAATAAAGCCACCATAGTATGCCCCAGAAGTAATAATGCCTATCTATAGTTCCCCCAGTAGTACTAATGCCCTCCGTATCATGCCCCCCATAGTAATAATAACCCCATAATGTGTCACAGTAGAAAAATGGCCCCTTATAGTGCTGCCTGTAGTACTAATGTCCGCATAGTGCCCCCTAGTTATGATAATGACCCTCCACCATTTGCTCTCATGCCCCATGACAGCATTCAACTGCATTACAGTTGAATGTCAAGAGAATATAGATAACCTAACTACGTCAGGTGGTGCAATTATTTAAAATATAACGTTTATTATATTCAAATATTAAAATAATACTACCAAAATGCATAAAGACAACACATAATTATGGTGTGATAACAACACAAACTATCATGTTCTGTTGCCCAGACTTACTTTCTCCGGCAACCTGTATCAATGCGGACCATGCATAGAATAAAAAATCAGAACAATCTTACCCATCCAGTTGCTGGTAAAAGACATCGATGGGCATAATGACTCCTCAGGACTCAAAGTTGGTACACAGTTAGATGGTCACTGTAGGGTCCACGTGCAGAAAAAATATACATAGGAGAGTGGGTATCATCCCTACTCTATCCCTATAGACTTGGTAGGAAATTGCTGCACATGCCCTGCCTATCTATACAAGGCCACCCTTGATGGTAGGGGACCCCGTCCGGATACCTGTCCCTGAGTATCGGACCTAACCCTAAGGTCAAATAATAAGTGCCCACTCCCGACGCGGCACGTTTCTGTCAAGATAGACTCTTCAGGGGAGTATAATCACATCAAAGTTTGCACTAACTGCTATTGCAGAAGCGGCAGTAAGGGGCAGCCATATGGGGTTAGAAACAAAAGGCCCCTTCCAATGGGAATAGGGTCATTATATATAGACAAACAATATAGCCGATATTGGTGGTTCTGAATAGCATAAACCACCTGTGGTCCTAATGAAGTAAACGAAGGAACCCGACTAACCAGTAAACCTTAGTAGGATCGCAGGTCTCGATCTTCAAAAACAACAGGTGGCGTTTCCCTGAGTGCAGGGCAAACTGGAGGCATAATAGCAACCTATGCTATTATGCCTCCAGTTTGCCCTGCACTCAGGGAAACGCCACCTGTTGTTTTTGAAGATCGGGACCTGCGATCCTACTAAGGTTTACTGGTTAGTCGGGTTCCTTCGTTTACTTCATTAGGACCACAGGTGGTTTATGCTATTCAGAACCACCAATATCGGCTATATTGTTTGTCTATATATAATGACCCTATTCCCATTGGAAGGGGCCTTTTGTTTCTAACCCCATATGGCTGCCCCTTACTGCCGCTTCTGCAATAGCAGTTAGTGCAAACTTTGATGTGATTATACTCCCCTGAAGAGTCTATCTTGACAGAAACGTGCCGCGTCGGGAGTGGGCACTTATTATTTGACCTTAGGGTTAGGTCCGATACTCAGGGACAGGTATCCGGACGGGGTCCCCTACCATCAAGGGTGGCCTTGTATAGATAGGCAGGGCATGTGCAGCAATTTCCTACCAAGTCTATAGGGATAGAGTAGGGATGATACCCACTCTCCTATGTATATTTTTTCTGCACGTGGACCCTACAGTGACCATCTAACTGTGTACCAACTTTGAGTCCTGAGCAGTCATTATGCCCATCGATGTCTTTTACCAGCAACTGGATGGGTAAGATTGTTCTGATTTTTTATTCTATGCATGGTCCGCATTGATACAGGTTGCCGGAGAAAGTAAGTCTGGGCAACGGAACATGATAGTTTGTGTTGTTATCACACCATAATTATGTGTTGTCTTTATGCATTTTGGTAGTATTATTTTAATATTTGAATATAATAAACGTTATATTTTAAATAATTGCACCACCTGACGTAGTTAGGTTATCTATATTTTTTTTATTCACTAGGAGTGCAAGTCAGAGGATCATCCCTTATCCCTGATATAAATTAAATTGATTGAATGTCAAGAGACCCTAGCAACCAGCAATGGAAGATTGCTGGATACCAGAGCAGTCTCGCATACCCCTTCACCCTGTGGCCATACCCCTTGTGCTATGTGTACCACAAGTTGAGACCCACTGATCTAGGGAACATCGCAGATGCAGTATATGCTTCGAGGCCCATCAACATATCTACAGTTGTTTTTATTTTTGTATGGGTATTTTATTTACCATTTGTGTTATTCTCCTTATATTATAAAAATTAGTTTCTGTCTGTCTGTCTGTCTGTTCTCTATGCGTGACCAAACTACTGGACCGATTTTCACCAAATTCGTCACACAGGTACATCAGGTGTCTGGGAAGGTTTCAGACCAGGTCTCAGCTCTCTAGGACGTACTGTTCCCGATATATTCCCAAAATATGACGTTCATTAGCCAATATTAGCCTGGAAGCATTTCTTTTCAAATCCCAACTGCCATTTTCTCCACATACACATCGGTTTTCATAACAACCCAGCCAGGTAATTAGCAGCCAGCTGAGGAGCACATGTAAATAACAACCCAGCCATTTCTCTTCACTGCTTTAAAGGGGCAGAGCGCTGTGGATGACACTGTTAAAGGGGTATTCCAGTTGCCATAAATATAACTTATGTTTTAGACTAAAACCATTCAGTAGTAATAAAAGATGTTTTCTTCCACTGCGACCTTTAATTCAGGCCACCCCCTAAAGAAGGACTTAAAACCCTCGCCCCAGGTCCTGCTAAGCCACGCCCCTGACTCGGTCAGGCCACGCCACCCTCTCACTCCGCAGCCAATGGGGATTGAAAAAATGTAAAAATCAACTTCTGTCAGCTGCATTGACTTTCTCTCTGCAACGACACACAGAAACATTAAATGAAATAGATGAAATAGACAAATTTTAGACTACTACCGTTCAATAATAATAAAAGATGTTTTCTTCCACTGCTACCCATTGCGTGTCCTCATAAATTACCACAGCATCGACCATTGGCTGGGGAGTGGGAGGGGGCGTGACCTGATCGCCTCGGGGGCGTGGTTTAGCGGGACCTTGGGGGGTTGCTTTTAAGTCCTTCTTTTGAGGGTGGCCTGAATTACAGGTCGATGTCATGGTAATTTATGAGGCCATGCAATGGGTAGCAGTGGAAGAAAACATATTTTATTACTACTGAACGGTCTAAGTCTAAAATTAGTGTATTTCATCTATTTCATTTAATGTTTCTGTGTGTCGTTGCAGAGAGAAAGTCAATGCAGCTGAAAGAAGTTGATTTTTACCTTCATTTTTTCAATCCCCATTGGCTGCGGAGTGAGAGGGGGCGTGACCTGACTAAGTCAGGGGAGTGGCTTAGCGAGACCTGGGGCAGGGTTTTTAAGTCCTTCTTTAGGGGGCATCCTGAATTACAGGTCGATGCAATGTGTAGCTGTCACGCTCTGGTGTGAAGGGGAAAACCACACCAAGCATAGGAAGGGTATGAGGTCAGGAAACAAGTAAAGGGAAAAGGTCACCTCCTGTTGGAAACCCTGACACCAATCCTGACTGACTTACAGTATGAACAGGCCTCAAAGGTAGGCAAGTTCATACACAGGAACCTAAACCAAACTGACCCTATAGGACCCTGCAACTACTGACAGGGCTGAGTCTACCCATTCCTCCAATTCCTCCAAATAACACAACAGGGAAAAGCAGGGTAAACACAAAAAGGGAAAGTGGACACTTATCTTTAAGAAGAAATGGAAGCAACCGGATCTCAGGAGAGAACCACACCAATCCACCAAAATGTCCACAGAAACTATAAACCGCAAATAACTGTGGTAGAAGCAGGAATAAATAGGGGAAAGACAATTACCACACCACAGCTGAGGGGAAGGGGTGTGGTAAACAGCAACAACACAAAAAGGAAAACATGTCAAATTATGTCACATGTGCAAGCCTAGCCGACTTTCTGCAATGTGTTGTAGGAATAACCGTGACAGTAGCAGTGGAAGAAAACATCTTTTATTACTACTGAACAGTCTAAAATTAGTCTAAAACATAAGTTATATTTCTGGTAACCGGAATACACCTTTAACAGTGTCATCCACAGAGCTCTGCCCCTTTAAAGTAGCGAATAGAAATGCTTGAGTTCCTCAGCTGGCTGCTAATTACCTGGCTAGGTTGTTATGGAAACCTGTGTGCATGTGGAGAAAATATCAGTTGGAATTTGAAGTGAAATGCTCCCAGACTAACATTGGCTAATGGAGATCATATTTTGGGAATATCTCGGGAATGGTACGTCCTAGAGAGCTGAGACCTGATCTAAAACCTTCTTGGACACCTGATGTACCTGTGTGCCGAATTTGGTGAAAATCGGTCCAGTAGTTTGGTCACGCATAGAGAACAGACAGACAGAAACTCATTTTTATAATATTAAGAGATGTTTTAGACTAATTTTAGATTAAGACCGTTCAGTAGTAATAAAAGATGTTTTCTCATAAATTACCATGGCATCGACCTGTAATTGAGGCCACCCTCAAAAGAAGGACTTAAAACCCCCGCCCCAGGTTTCACTAAGCCATGCCCCGACTCAGTTAGGTCACGCCCCTTCCCACTCCACAGCCAACAGGGATTGAAAAAATTGAAGGTAAAAATCAACTTCTGTTAGCTGCATTGACTTTCTCTCTGCAACGACACACAGAAACATTAAATGAAATAGATGAAATAAACTACGTAATTTTAGACTACGACCGTTCAGTAGTAATAAAAGATGTTTTCTTCCACTGCTACCCATTGCGTGTCCTCATAAATTACCATGGCATCGACCTGTAATTCAGGACACCCTCAAAAGAAGGACTTAATACCCCCGCCCCAGGTCTCGCTAAGTCACGCCCCCGACTCGGTCAGGCCACGCCCCCTCCCACTCTGCAGTCAACGGGGATTGAAAAATTGAAGGTAAAAATCAATTTCTGTCAGCTGCAGGGGTGGGAGGGAGGGTGACTTTCTCTTTGCAATGACACACAGAAACATGAAATGAAATAGATTAAATATACCCGTGCGAAGCAATGTTTTCTT